>JAGFNQ010005778.1:30092-46922 GCA_024364735.1 Boesenbergia rotunda | reverse complement strand
CAAAGACGACAATGTCAAGTGTAGGAGTCTATTCGATTATCTATTCGAGCACGTTTGCTGCTAAATTCGATATTGAAAATATCACTGGATAAATCTAACGTGTAGATGCCATTGCACAAAGTTCCATTCCCATAAAGAACGTCATTTAAAGTTATGTAACAACAATTGTTTCTAAAAGTTAAATGATAACCCTTTTCATTCAAACATGAAATAGATACAATGTTCTTTATTAACGAAGGAACAAAATAACAATTATCCAATTCTAAGATACGTCCAGTGGGGAGCTTTAGCAAATATGTTCCGATGGAAACAGCAGCAAAATTTGCTCCATTTCCAACTCGCAGATTTGCTTCTCCTTTGACGAGCCTTCTTCTATTCCTTAGCCCCTGTATGTCTTTACATATATGTGAGCTACACCCAGTATCAAGTACCCAGGTATTTAAGGAAATAGAGTGACATTCAATAACGAAGATACCTGAAGAGGATGGGGCATCGGATGCCTTATTCTTCATGGACTCAAGGTAAATCTTGCAGTTTCTTCGCCAGTGACCCTCCTTGCCACAATGATGGCAAGTTCCTTTCGGTTTCTTTTCAGTCTTTTTGGCCTTTTTCTTCTTTCCTTTATTTTGTTCTTTGGCCATCCTCTTAGAACCTTTCTTCGAGGAACCAACTAACAGTACCGTCTTTTGATCCTGCTTCACAGAAGGCTCTACAGTCTTCAGCAGGTTAAGCAACTCAGGAAACTGGTCTGGAGTTGCATTTTCAGGAGGACGGTTGGGAAGTTGTTCTTCAAGGACATAAGCAAGCTTCTCTCCCTCGAGGACTATCCTCAGGTTTCGAAGCCAGTCCATGAAGTTTGGCCCAGTTAGTTTATTGGTGTCTAAAATGGAACGCAAATTCAGAGAAGACATGATCGAGTGATTATCCTAGAAATACAAATTGAGCTTATGTGAGAAGAATGACTAAAGAATGTATCAACAAACATTAATAAAATCCTATTTATTTTTCAAATTGAATAATCCTTTTTATCAATTCGGGAGATTGTAGGAGCATCTCCAAATAGGTTGATATCCAACCATAGATAAGAACAACCATGACTGTGGCCATCAAGTTTTTCTTAGCTATGAAGGTAGGTAATTATACCGATTACACATCACATATATGTAACTATCACTTTATGCTATCAACTAATTGAATGTTTGCATAAATCATTGGGTTGTTAACTCATTAACAAGTATGCAACTTTATATATAGCACCCAACTGCACCTCTCTTTGCATCGACCTTGGCTGTGGCACAACAAATCGAGGCTCCAAGCTTAAGGCTGACCCATTAATCAAGAAATAGTTTTAATATGGTTGGAGCTCATTCAACCGTTTAGTCAGGCCTGGATGTCTCCAACAACCAAAACTAAGGATTGACCTCTGACTCCAACTATATTATCCATAAACTAATTCCATGGTTTGATCATGTTGAGGTTCAAGCTGGGCATGGATGTGTCCATCAACCCAAACGAGAAACAAAACTCCGATTCTAACCATATTAATGGAAGGTGTTGGCCTTAATATTTTGTAAGGGGTTTTGGGTCTCATCCTTTCTTTTCTAAGCACATTCATGACATAGAATTATGCCATGACTAACGATTTCCTTAATTAAGTATGTATGTGACTTAAGTTATCAAGTCTCATTAATTGAATTAGGAACCGGATTTCCTAATTCCAATTTCATACTTAATTAAAGGAATTGTTTTGGAAAATAATTTCCTAAATTGTCATAATTAATTTCGGAAATAATATGTTCAAGACTTTGATTTCTCTAAATCAAATCTTATTAAATTAAGAGACAAATCCCTTAATTCAACTACATATTATTTTCATGAAAATCACATTTAAGAAAACTCTATAGGAAATCATTTTCCTAATTAATTTTGGAGACAACAATATGTAAGAGCATCACCTCTTCAAACATATTTTATTCATGGATTTAATTAATTACAACAAATTGTTTTCTAAGGGTGGCTCCCCGAGGCTCAGATACCCAAAGAAAAGTAATGTGTTGTAAATCCAATTGGACGGCTCCCCGAGGCTCAATCCAAATCAAACATGACAATTTCAATTAAAAATTGGCAAATTAAATTACAACAACTAACTTTAAATTGGACGGCTCCCCGAGGCTCAATCCAAAATAAAGAATTTTGTTGTCAATTTAAAAACCAATTCAAATTTAATTGTCAATTAACTGTCCATGAATTTGTCTAGACTTTCTTAAAAGAAAGTGCCCAAAATTGTGAGATTTCAAAATTAGGTTTTCAGAATAATTTTAAGTTTCTGGTACAAAGGAAACTTAAATATTTCCAAAATTGAAAATTTCTAAAAATAGAAAAATTTCCAAAATTGGAAAGTTTCCAAAGATGGGAAGTTTTCACAATTATTATAAAATTTCAGAAATTAGAAAATTTCAAACGTTTGCGAAATTTCATGAGGATTTCCAAACTTTGAAATTCCTAAATCTAAAATTTATTATAATTTGAAAGTTTCCATAATTGAAATTTTTTTCCGAAATTGAGATAATGACAAAGTTTTCCACAAAATAATTATATGATTAAGTCGAACACTAACCGGCTCTGATACCACTGTTGGGACCGGGTGCATGTTGACAAGGATACGAGTTCGTAAAATTTTAAATTTTTACGTGCAATGGAAGAATTTGCATAAAATAATTTCCTAAATTATTTTAACTTCGTATCTAGCATGCAACCTTATGGTGTGTTGACATAATCATAAAATAAAACTTTGCAGAAAAGTAAACTAATATACTTTATACCTTTCGTAACTCGAAGAAAGGGACGAGATCCAACCGTAGCGTCCCTTGGAAGCTCCGCCTCTATTCGCGTTCACGCCGAGTTCTCTTCGGGATGACTTCGCAAAGTCACGAGTTTTGTGCCGACGAGAACTGCTAGATTATCTAAAGGCACAATAAAGAAGAACAAGAGAATAAATAGGAAACTAACCACCAAAGAAACGGAATCGAATTCCGAGAGGGAAGGAGATGTGATCCGCTTCTTCTTCTTCTTGGTTGGCTTCTCCTTCGTCTTGATAGCTCACGGCAACCAAGGTTGGGAGGAGGTGCGCCGGCCCTAGCACTCAACAGGGGCCGCCGGCCCTAGATGACTCTAGGTGGGCGCCGGCCCTAGGTGGGGAGAAGGGAAGGAGAAGAGAATAAAGAGAGAGAGAGAGGGAGCTATATATCAATACTCGATTATTGATTAGGAATAAAGGCTTCCCTTTGGTTCCTTATATAGTTGCTTCTCCCTTGCCAAGTCTCCTCTTAACGGAATTAACGGAATTAGTTATAAGAATTTTATCTTATAAAATTTCTTATGACTTATTCCGTTATGCCTAGTTTTATTATAACCAACTTTATAATAAAACTAATTAGTTATCATAAGAAATTTATCCTATAAATTCTCTTATGAATTATTCCGTTTAAACCAAGTTTTATTATAACCAATTTTATAATAAAACTAATTAGTTATCATAAGAAATTTATCCTATAAATTCTCTTATGAATTTTATTATAACTAACTTTATAATAAAACTAATTAATCTCTCCTTTTATTATGGAATAAATTTTATAAGAAATTTATAAACTTTCTTATTATGGATAAATCAATTCATAATTGATTTTATAAAATTAAAATAAACCATTCCATGGATCATTTTAATTTCCATAAAAAGAATAAATTTCTATAAATTTATTTATATAAATTTCTTTACACAAATTTATTTATCCATAATTTATAAAATAAATCGCACTATATTTATTTTATTAATTAAACCAATTAAATTGGTTTCTTCCCTTTAATGTGGCCGGCCACAACAAAGAGGTTTGGCAACCTCTTTGGCCGGCCAAACCAATTCGAACCGATCGCGAATTAAACTCATTTAATTCGCCCAATAAGCCTTCAAAAAACTTAGCCATTTTAGCTTCCATTGCGCCTCTGATAAATTCAGATTCGACTTATTTCTCTTGATCGGAAAATCCAATTTTCAACTCGTTTTAAATCCCTCGGATTACTCGTAGTGCATGTGACTAAATAGACATTCGATTTATGTTGGCCGTCTATAATCAACTAATTATAGAACGATCATGAGTGGCACCTAGTAGTACATCATGATCCCCAATTAATCGAAAGATCAACGGTTTGACCTCAGAAGAAATTATTCTGAAACCCTTCAGCAGCTCTAATGATTCGTGCCCCATTCCCTTCACCATCTTATACCCACTTGGTTCAGGACACGGTCTATTTATGTCAGTCCCCACTAGGCTGACTACGTCACACCTAGCCCAAGTAATGTCTTTCTCGTCCTTTGGATTTCTAATTACTCTCATGTATTTTAGAGACTCGCACTGTAAACATGATATACTCTGTTCAGAGGTTTTGAGTAACAATCCGACGATAGGCCTGGGTATACATCTCCTCGCAAGGAGTGGTGAATCCTTTGTAGGCTGTTCAAACATCTTCGGGCACTTCGGCTTATACCCAATCATCCTGGGTCCACACCTCCTTGGAGATGCTTGCTTAAGATGTTAATGTATAAGTCTCCATGACCAAGATGACTTGATCACTGCAAGTCAAAGGAACATTGCACTTAAGCCGCAGTAAGAACTTCATTGACATATCCATATAGATAACCATATGAAGTCTTACAGCTAGTCACTCGAATGAACTAGTTCCCTTAACTAGCATCCATGTTTATCTCCGGACATCCCAATGTCACCAGCCAGTGAGAATCAGCTGATTAGAGAATAACCCATGCTAGTCTCAACAGAATTGATTGTGTCCATATTTATCAATTCATCGACTAGGGATATTTTCAATACTTCACATTTGCACATTTAGAGATAATCACTAGTTGTGATCCCATCACAAATTCTCTTATGCTGTGAGTTGTATTGCGGACATTCAGTAGATGAGTTTAAGATCCCAATCAAATACAAACATGTATACTCAAATAGTGAATAATCATTTATTAAAATAAATGTTTACAATCATAAGGCGATTGCCTTAGGACACTTCTCTCATATCACTAACACCTTGGCGTGCCCTTAAGGCGGGCGATCCCTTGATCGTCGGCAGATCAAGCCCCGGTGATCACCGGATATAAAGCAACCTCCTTCTCGGTGGAGAAACTTCTCCACAGCGTTTCAATCACAGATACATGTTTAAGCTCAATGAAACAGCAAGAAGGATCTTACTCAAGCACTCAGCAAGGACAAGAACACACCAAGCTTCCCTGAGCTCCACCCAGTGGCGATCTCACGCAATAACCCTTCTTTGTGTCTTCCCACTGTCGGACTCCAAGCTTCTTGTTCCCTCCTTCTAGGCTCAAGTAACTGATGATTGCTTCTCGATCACTTGCTCAGAATGATGGAAACTTCAAGAACACAGCAAGCTTTGATGTGGAGAACTCAAAGCACAGGAACTCAAAAACACAAGCTGTAAACTTTCAAACACCTGCTTCACCGAAGCTGTCTCCCGTTCCTTTTTGTTTCTCCACTAAGCATCAGGTGACCTCATCTCCAGCAGCCTCCAGCTACCTCACTACCAACGCCATCTACACTGATCGCTTACTGAACTTCCTGAGCTCCCTCAGCCAAGCTTCAGTCAGCGGCTTCAGTCCTGCAGCTCCAGCCGTTGCAACCTGAGTTGAGAAATGGACAAACCTGCTCCAAGGAAAGCCCCATTTGACATCTCCTTGAGTGTTTGAATCCTCCTCTGTCACCTGTAGCTTAATCAGACTGTTAGAGCAGTATATCACACAGTGAATCAAATATCAGAGATATGTGGCAGCAAATATCAGATGTTCAGACGCGATCAGAGCATCTGACAGTGCAATTTAAATTAAAGTGATCGGTCACCGGACCGATCAGAGAGCATCCTGATCGGTCACCAGACCGATCAGGCTGGTTCCAGACCGATCAGGCTCCATCCTGATCGATCCCCAACGCTAAATCAGAAAATGTGATTTCTTTGAGATTCTCCTGGACCGATCACCAGACCGATCCCAGGTCTTGGATCGTTCACCAGACCGATCCACCCTTATATCGGGCGATTTCTAAGTTTCGCAGGCTAAGCATTCTGATCGGTCAACTGACCGATCAGGGTGTCACCTGATCGGTCAACAGTCCGATCAGGTCATCACCAGACCGATCAGGCTCCGTCCTGATCGATCATAGTGAGAAGCCCGCGAAGCTGGATCGTTCACCAGAACGATCTGCATAGTGATCCTGATCGGTCATCAGACCGATCAGGAGTAGTTCAGCAAGGGAACTCAACCTCACTGCTCGCTCCCTGATCGGTCACCAGACCAATCAGGAGCCAGTCAATGGGTGAAACGCATACTCCCTGATCGGTCACCCGATCGATCAGAAGCAGCACAGTAGGATCCCAACCTCACTGTGTGCTCCCTGATCGGTCACCCGACCGATCAGTCGTCGCTGGATCGGTTACCAGACCGATCCACGAAGGAGCAGCATGCCAGAATCCCTGATCGATCACCAGACTCAGCTAAGAATCCAGGGACTCAAACTCAGCCCTCCAAGCTAAGTTTCCATCCACGTTAGCCCTCCAAGCTAAGGATTTTTCTACCTAACTCTCCAAGTTGGGAATTTGCACCTAACCCTCCAGGTTAGGATTTTTCACCTAGCCCTCCAAGCTAGGACTTTTCACCTAGCCCTTCAAGCAAGGACTTTTCACCCAACCCTTCCAAGTTAGAACTTCATCCAACCTAGCCCTCCAAGCTAGGCACCCAACCCTCCAAGCCAGGACTTTTCAACTAATTCTCCAGGATGGGAATTTGCACCTAACCCTCCAAGTTAGGACTTTTCACCTAGCCTTCCAAGCTAGGACTTTTCACCCAACCCTTCCGAATTAGGACTTTTCCAACACCTAGCCTTCCAAGCTAGGATTTTCCACACCTAACCCTCCAGGTTAGGGTTTTTCCAACATCTAGCCCTCCAGGCTAGGATCCTCCACATCATGCCTAATCCTCGATCAGGACTTAATCATAATCATCATAATCATCAACCTAAACTAAAATCGTTGTCAACACCAAAACACTAATCAGGGCCAGACTGCATCAACAATCTCCCCCTTTTTATTGTTTGACAACCCGATTTTATGTTTAGGGATTCTTAATCAAGTTTTTCAAATTTAGAATCATAGGGGAATCCAGATCCTCCCCCTACAACATGATCATTCTAAACTTAACCAATCCACACTCTCTCCCCCTTTGTCGAACACCGAAAAGGGGTCTAGAATGGGTGTTATATCTAAACCAAACTCCCCCTCAACCCTAGGGGTATCTCAAATCAACAAAGATGTGATAAGTTGTAGAATAACCATATGAACACATGTGAAAAAGATAGAGAAAGATATAGCAATCACATGCACTATACGAATAGGAAGTAACAACTCACAAAGCATGTCATGACACTCATATGTATCAACACGACATAGCATTATAAGCATGAACATGGCAATGAAGCAAACATGCAGATAAAACTCACATAAACAATCATGGCATCAACAATAGATATACTAATATCAGATAAGCATAAGATAAAGTCAGACAAGTCAATGCATAAACATCAGAAAAGTAGCAAGATGCAGGACACATGGATCAAAAGAAGATACGTGTGGCACAAGGCCACAATAGTCAAGTCGCAGGGCATACAGCCCACGAGTCACACAAAACATCCATACAGACCACAGAGAAAAATTGGAAACATCCAGGATCAGACATCAGCGGGAGGGTCGTCATCGTCCACGAGATCTTCCATCGTGGTATCAGTAGGAGCAAAGGACCCTGGTGCAGTACTCGAAGGAGGTGCCCCTCCTGGAAATGTGTGGCTGCGCCACTCATCATACCATGTCTGCTGGAGTGTGCGGGTCTCTGAGACCTTGGTCTCGATCCTGGTCAGGCGGCAATCGAGGGAGCGAAAGCCCGACCGAAACTCCTCGCGATCTGTCGCCCCCAACTGAATAACCTCCTGTAGCGTCTGATCCAGCTCTGAGATCTGCCAGCGCAGATCAGGCTCCGGCTCGTCGTCATACTCGGCGTCAGCAGGAGGAGCCTCGTGTGGTGCCTGAAAATGCAGGGCCCCTCCAGGAAGATCACCAAGTCAGCGCCCATCCTTCCACACCAAGACCCCATCGCGCTCACGAATGTTAATACCAGACTTCGCAAAAGCCCGCCGACCCAAACGACAATCTTGCTTAACCATGGGCACGGTCCTGCCCTTGGTGACATCAACACCAACTGACATAAGCCAATCAGTGATGATATGACCAAAAGGCATATAAACCGTACGACGGCTAGGCTCACGGTAGGATAGGATAGACTGAAAAATGCTCTCCATGATATCAAAGTCCATCCGGCAATGCATGCCGTAGAGCATAAGGCAGTGGTAGGGTCGGATCTTGGCCAAAGGCTTTGAAGTAATGGGTAAGATGCAATTTGTAATGATCTTGAAAAGGACTTCATCAGCTGGAGCAAGTCGAAGGGCTGCAAAAGTAGGAAAAACTGGACCCAACTCATCAAGCCCGGCAGGGCGAGGATGACCGAAGAAGTGCTGATAGATAGAGTCAGGGGTAACATCTGTGAACGGTGCTAGCAGAGGATCAGGAAGTTCAGGATAGATCGAATAAAGATTCGGTGATCGTCGACCACCCAAATAGTTGAAGGTCCTTTCTTGAAAAGCTGAGGGGCAGTACTCAGTTAGGAAAGGAACATCAATTGATCAACATGGTAATAGTTTGAAGGTCCTTGCTTGAAAGGCCTGTTCACAGGCCGCATTTGGTAGCCGGGAGCTAGAAGAAGGCTGTGGCCTTCTGGAAGGGGCAGAGGACGAAGGGGCATTCCCCCTCGAACTGCCCTCAGTAGCTTCCTTGCCCTTGGAAGACATTCTAAAGGGGTTGAATTGGTCATACACAGGATTTAATCAATTTGGGCATAGCTGAAAACACAACATATCAAGAATTGATCATAGAAGATGACACCCAATCAAGGAGATAGATAATGAAATGATCGATAGAGAGGGAAGGTCACGGCAAGTGCAATAAGGTCACAGTATAACAGCAAGAACATGAGCCAAAACATGCTTAGCTTCACAAACAAATACTATAGACTGATTTGAATGAAAAACCAAAGCAAGAACTTACTTTGGTGCTATTGAGTAGTTCTTGGAGGTCGACAGCAAGGACCTTGTGCGGAAGAGGTGGTCGCAGAGTGTTTCTGCGAGAGAAAAATGCGCACAGGATCTGGAGAAAACTTTACACTCACGCTCACGCGAGGAAGAAGAACAAGCAGGAGGCCGTCTCGCACGCACAGGGTTGCGCAAGAGGGGTTTTTCGACGCTAGGGTTCGGGAGATGAAGGTTTTCGCGAAGTTAATCAGGTGGTGGATCGGTCCACCAACCAGAATTTAATGCGTCTGAATGGATCACCGTTCGATCTGATCGCACCCAGACCGATCAGGATATAACCTGATCAGACTGGACTGGTCCTGATCGGTCGGATGACCGATCAGACGCGCTCCTGATCGGTCGGGTGAACGATCAGGACACGAGCAGTAGGGTCCAGAGAGAAACCTCTGAGCTCCCTAATCGGTCTGTGGACCGATCCCCACAGGTTTCCAGATCGGTCCCGAGACCGATCAGGACACGAGCAGTAGGGTTCAGAGAGAAACCTCTGAGCTCCCTAATCGGTCTGTGGACCGATCCCCACAGGTTTCCAGATCGGTCCCGAGACCGATCCATGATAGCTCAGAATACTTGGTTAAAATTTCGGAAAGTCACTGCTGGCCCTCTGATCGGTCTGTGGACCGATCAATGCAAGAAGGAGCCAGATCGATCCGGAGACCGATCAGCCCTATGCCTGATTGGTCCGGTGACCGATCAGGGTTCCTGGTATTCCCTGATACGAACTGAAATGTTCAGTTTCAGAATTTCAGAATTTTTCCAACGAAATCTGATGATGTTTGCCGAACTTGGACATGATCTTATGACTAAAATTGATCCCTGAGCAAGGATCAAAGGTCCTTATAGGCTTAACAATCACATTGACCCATCCAAATGGAATCAAACTCAATCAACAAACATTCAAGCAATTACTATTAAGTTTGAACCATATCCAATATTCCAATCAACATTCCTTGATTGGAATGTCCAAGTATGATCATAGGACCAAATACACATATGTTATGCATTGGTTTTCCCCATACTTGATCACCACCATGATTATTATCTCGTTAACTTAATTCCTCAAGGGATGCAATGACATTTTGAGAAATTTAGTTGATCCTAACATCTCACCCCATTTCTAGCAAGCAAACACGTTTTGGTAAACCTTATAGTTTGTGTGAGATGTTCCCAAAGTTACCCAATTATTCCCCAACAATTTGAAATAATCATAGAGGGTTTTAATACAATTCAATCCTATGAAGCACGACACATTCCCAACTCCCGTCTTAGGAAACTAAACTCATTTTCGGGGAGTGGTTTAGTGAAGATGTCAGCTAGGTTTGACATGGACTCTACATGTGAGAGTACGATATCTCCCTTAGCTACATGATCCCTAATGAAGTGATGACGCACCTCAATATGTTTGGTCCTAGAATGATAGACTGGATTTTTGGTTAAGTTAATTGTGCTTATGTTATCACAAAACACTTGCACACCCTTGTAACTCAATCCATAGTCCTCTAAAGTATGAATCATCCACAACAATTGTGATACACTCTCTCCCATGGCGATATATTCTGCCTCGGTCGTGGAGAGAGCAACACAATGTTGCTTCCGACTTAACCAACTTACTAAGGACGAGCCTATGAATTGGCAACCCCCACTTGTGCTATTCCGGTCCAACTTACATCCAAAGTAGTCGGAATCCGTGTAGCCAATCAAATCAAACGATTCAGTACGGGGGTACCAAAGATCGACACCAATTGTGCCCTTGAGATATCTCAGAATTCGCTTAACAGCAATTGAGTGAGATTCCTTGGCACAAACTTGATACCTAGCGCACATACCTACAGCAAATAATATATCAGGTAGACTAGCTGTAAGGTATAGCAGACTACCTATCATACTTCGATATTGAGTTAGATCAACAGGTTTACCACTCTCATCATTATATAATCTTGTGTTTGTCGCCATGAGAGTGGTTACCTCTTTTGAATCACTCATATTGAATTTTTGAAGCATTTCTTGTGTATACTTTGATTGGTGCACATGGATACCATCGCGTGTTTGCTTGATTTCAAGTCCAAGGAAGAAATTCAACTCTCCCACTAGACTCATTTCAAACTCACTCTCCATGTGTCCAATGAACTCATTTAAATAGCCCTTATTATTTGAGCCACAGATTATGTCATCGACATATACTTGGGCTACAAATATGTTGTCACTATCCCTTTGTAGAAATAGTATAGGGTCTATTTGGCCTCTAACGAAACCCTTCTCAACTAAGAATGTCGACAACCGCTCATACCATGCCCGGGGTGCTTGTTTAAGTCCATATAGTGCCGTTTTGAGTTTGGACACGTGGTTTGGAAATTCGGTATTCTCAATCCCCGGTGGTTGTTCGACGTAGACCTCTTCCCTGATTAAACCATTTAGAAAGGCCGATTTGACGTCCATTTAATATAATTTGAAACCACGATGTGCTGCAAATGCAAGCATCAATCGGATGGACTCTAATCGTGCCATGGGAGCATAGGTCTCATCATAATCAAGGCCTTCAACTTGACTGTATCCCTTGGCTACCAAGCGTGCCTTGTTTCTAATGATTTCTCCCTTATGATTCAATTTGTTCTTGAAAACCCATTTGGTTCCAATGATGGAGGTCTTCTTGGGTCTAGGGACTAAGTCCCAAACTTGACTCCTTTCAAATTGACTTAGTTCATCTTGCATTGCAATGATCCAATCGGGATCACTTAATGCTTCATCAATTTTCCTAGGTTCAACTTCGGAAATTAGAGCAACTTCATTAGCCTCATTCCGGAAGAATGATCTAGTCCTAACCCCTTGATGGATGTCTCCAACAATTTGGTCATGAGGATGACTAGAGGCTAATCTAGTTTGCCTTGGTGTTGGTGGTGCTTCTTGTACGGGTTCACTAGACACAAGTTCAGTCTCAGGATCCGGCTGATCAATGGGTTGTCTAGGTTCACCGTCATCAGACTCATCACCATCAACACCACTTGGAGTTTCATTCAAACTTAGTCTCCTAAGTTCGAGTTGAACTCCTTCTACATTTTCTGATTGGTCAATTGATTTCCGAATTTCTTCAAAAACCACATCAGAAGACTCTTCAACTAATCTAGTTTTCTTGTTGTAGACTCGATAGGCTTTGCTAACGAGGGAATACCCGACTAGTATCCCTTCGTCAGCCTTTGCCGAGAACTTTCCAAGGTGGTCCTTGGTGTTTAGAATGAACACCTTACAACCAAACACCCTAAGGTGTCTAACCGTAGGTGGTTTCCCAAACCAAAGTTCATGGGGAGTCTTTCCTAAAAACCTATGGATGAGGACTCTGTTTTGCACATAGCAAGCTGTATTTACATCTTCAGCCCACAAGTAACTCGGGAGTGAGTACTCATTATGCATGCTTCGTGCAGCCTCTTGAAGAACATGGTTCTTCCTCTCTACAACACCATTTTGTTGTGGTGTTCTAGGAGTAGAGAACTCATGCTTATAACCTCTATCTTGACAAAATTCTAAAAACCTTCGGTTTTGAAATTCACCTCCATGATCACTTCTAATTATCTTAATGGTTAAAGATTTTTCATTTTCAACTCTTCTACAAAAAGAAATGAAAACATCTAAGGATTGGTCCTTATATTTTAAAAAGTAAGTCCATGTATATCTAGTGAAATCATCAATGATCACAAAGTAATATCTACTTCCATTCAATGATATGATAGTACTACAATCAAATAGATCCATATGAAGTAAATCTAATGAATTGGAAGTACTTACAGCGCTTTTACCTTTATGTGCAGATTTTGTTTGCTTACCCATTTGACATGCATCACAAAGTTTGTCTTTTTCATACTTGATGGTTGGTAAGCCACGGACAAATCCCTTGTTGGCCAACTTCCGGATGTTCTTCATGTTCACATGAGCTAATCTCCGTTGCCAAAGAGTGGACTCCTCTTCTTTTCACATGAAACACTTAGCAGAAACATTAGTAGCACTTTTAAATGAAACTTGATAAATATTGTCTACTCTTGTTCCTACTAGTACCGTGTCCAAGGTGTCATTTTGTCTAACTAGACATTGACTCGGTTGGAAGTCAATTGTGTAACCCGTGTCACACAATTGACTCACACATAGGAGATTAAATTTCATCCCCTTGACTAGAAGGACATTTGAAATTCTAAGACATTCGGATATTTGAATGTCTCCTATCCCTATGACCTTAACACTACCATTGTTTCCAAAAGATACATTACCTCTACTTTTCTTGTGAAGTGTGGTAAACAATGATCTATCCTCGGTCATGTGTTTGGAGCACCCACTATCAACAAACCAAGTTGATAGATGCTCCCCCTCAATGATAACCTACACAATACGAAAAATAGAAGATTTAGGTACCCAAACCTTGGGACCTAAAGCGTCAACTAAACATGACTTAGGCACCCATGCCATGACCATTTTCTTTTGAGTCATGGGTGTCCAAGATTGTCTCATGTCAGTCCTAGACATGAGAGACACAAATGAGGGTTCTTTAGGACGGTAACCAATACCGGCCCTATTGTAAATCGCTCTTTGGGCATTTAGGATTATATCTAGGGTCTTAGAGCTAGTTGAGAATTTCCCAAGAATATTCTTGAGCTTCTCAACTTCACTCTTCAATGATTAGTTTTCCTCTACTAGCGATTCATCATGCAAATCATTGACTTCCTCAACCTTAGAGGATTTCAAATGTTCAATTTCACGTTACAATGATTTAATTTCATCTTCTAATAGTTCAACATGCAAATCATCAATGTTATCATCCCTAGAAGCTTTCAATTGATCAATTTCTAATTGCAATGCTTTAACCTTATTTGTGGTTTTCTTAAGCATACTAGTTAAACATGCAATTGCTCTATAACACTTTTCAAGCTCGGGAGAAGTTACCTCTTCATCATCCAAAGATGATGAAGCCGCGTTTGAGGAGCTTGAAGATTCATCACTGCTCTCCTTTCCAAGAGCCATGAGTGCTACATGCCTTGTGCTCTTCTCCTCCTTCTCTTCATCGGTTGAGCTAGAGGATGACTCATCCCAAGTGGCCTTCAATGCCTTCTTCTTCTTCTTGGATTTTTCTTCTTTTCTTTTGGATCATTCTTCCTTCTTCTTAAGCTTTGGACATTCATTCTTGAAATGCCCTTTCCTACCACACTCAAAGCAAGAGGCATTAGTCTTATCAAGCTTAACTTCACTAGAGTTACCTCTACCCTTGAAGCGTCGATTCCTTCGCATCATTCTTCGCACAAAATTTGCCATCTCGGAGGAAGAAGAGCCGCTGCCATCTCGGAGGAAGAAGAGCCGCTGCCATCTTCCTCGGAATCAGACTCGGATTCGGAAGAGGATGAAGATGAAGAGACCTCCTTCTCCTTCTTCTTCTTGGTGGCTCGGTCCCCTGCAACTAAGGCAATCCCCTTTTCCTTGGTCGCTTTGTTAGCCATTTCATGCAATTCCATCTCACAAAATAAGTAATCTAACTTTACAATAGATAGATTCTTGGATATTTGTAGGCATCCACCATGGATGACCACAAAGCATTCCATGGAAATGCTTTCAAGACATACCTCACAGGGTCGCGATTCTCGACCTTTTCATCAATTGAATGAAGTCCATTGAGGACTTCCTTGAACCGGCTATGGAGTTCACTTACCGACTCATTTTCCTTCATGGCGAGATTTTGGAGTTGATTGAGGAACAAATCCCTCTTGGCAATTCTTGAATCCCGAGTGCCTTCATGAAGCTCGATGAGTTTGTTCCACAAGTCCTTCGCACTTGTGAAAGGACCAACCTTGATGAGTTGGTCTTTGTTCATGCCACATTGTAAAGTGACAACAGCCTTCGCGTCGGCTTCACTTTTTCTTGTTTGTTCGGCAGTCCACCTCCATAACTCAAGTTCCTTTACTTCATCATCCTTAGGAGGGGTGAATCCCTCCTTCACCGTGAACCAAGTATGGATATCCATATTCAAATAGTATTCCATCTTTGATCTCCAATATTGGAAATCGGAGCCATCAATGAATGGAGGTCGGGTGGTGGAGAAGCCTTCTCTCAACGGCATCTTGTTGAAAACTCTCGGATGTTAAGCTGTGTACAGAGCCCCTTGCTCTGATACCACTTGTTGGGAACGAGATGGCTAGAGAGGGGGGGGTGAATATAGCCAACACTTTTTCCATGAGAACCTAGCAAGTTTTCTGCACTTAACTTATGAGTAACACAGCGGAAGAAGCAAAGGAAAAACAAAGCAGTGCAGTAAACTAAAAGCAGAGATGAAAGCTAACAACGACAGCTACCAAGATCGCTAACAAGAGGGTTTATAAGGTTCGGGGATAACTTTCTCCTACTCCTTGGCGTACCCTTAAGGTGGGCGATCCCTTGACCGTCGGCAGATCAAGCCCCGGTGGTCACCGGATATAAAGCAACCTCTTTCTTGGTGGAGAAACCTCTCCACAGCGTTTCAATCACAGATAAATGTTTAAGCTCAATGAAACAGCAAGAAGGATCTTACTCAAGCACTCAGCAAGGACAAGAACACAGCAAGCTTCCCTGAGCTCCACCCAGTGGCGATCTCACGCAATAACCCTTCTTCGTGTCTTCCCACTGTCGGACTCCAAGCTCCTTGTTCCCTCCTTCTAGGCACAAGTAACTGATGATTGCTTCTCCATCGCTTGCTCAAAATGATGGAAACTTCAAGAACACAGCAAACTTTGATGTGGAGAACTCAAAGCACAGGAACTCAAAAACACAAGCTGTAAACTTTCGAACACCTGCTTCACCGAAGCTGTCTCCCGTTCCTTTTTGTTTCTCCACTAAGTGTAACGACCTGGAAAATTCTTTTAATATTTTATTAAAATATTAAGCATGTCTAGATAATTTTCCGAAGGACTTAGAGGTAATAATACAAATTTTAGCCTAGAAAATCCATGTTTTCCCATCTAAATTGGGAAAAAGGGCACTAATGGGCCTTATATGGGCTTGCTAGTACCATAATTATCGGTGGATTTTAGGTGAAAATTAGTATAAAGATAAATAAGATTTAATTGGACATATTAGCATGATTATGGGTAAGTATTAGTTTAATTTTCCTATTTAATTTGAGGAATTAGGTACTAATGAGCCTTAAATGGGCTCCGAAAAATGGGTATTAATTGGGTAAAATTCATATAAATATAAAAGGATTCTATTTGGGAATATTGGCATAATTATGGGTGATTTTTGGAGAATTTTCTAAATAAAAGGGAAATTTTTGAAAATGAGAAAAAGGATTAAATAAAATAAAATAAAATAAAAAATAAAGGTGCATGGGCAAAGGATTGAACCTTGGACCTCTTGGACAACAATGAATGCTTTAACCAACTCACCTATCAAGGAATTCTTGAGAGGAAAGGAAGGGAATGGTGGTTAAATGGTAGAGGAAGATGAAGGGCCATAGAAAACTTTTCATTCACCACCTTAATGGTTGATTAATAAGGGGGTTTGGGAGTTTCATTCTTCATGCCATCAAGTGCATTTGCTCCTCTCTTCCTTCTCCATTCTT
>JAGFNQ010005778.1:0-27266 GCA_024364735.1 Boesenbergia rotunda | reverse complement strand
GAACTTTACCTTTACTACTGAGTACTTGAATATGACTATGACTCTATGATATGATGCTAAAGTATGACAGAAAGATAAAGTATAACATGATGCTAAGTATGACATGATGCTAAGTATGTTATGATGCTAGGAATGATAGAAAGTGCATGTAGGTGTAAGTTTAAAGTTTTCCGCTGCGTTATGATGTCTACATGCCCTAAGTATGTTAACGTAACGCCGCTTTATTGTGGTCAAAAAAAAAATAAAAAAAGCGGGCGTTACACTAAGCATCAGGTGACCTCATCTCCAGCAGCCTCCAGCTGCCTCACTACCAACGCCATCTACACTGATCCCTTACTGAACTTCCTGAGCTCCCTCAGCCAAGCTTCAGTTAGCGGCTTCAGTACTGCAGCTCCAGCCGTTGCAACCTGAGTTGAGAAATGGACAAACCTGCTCCAAGGAAAGCCCCCTTTGACTTCTCCTTGAGTGTTTGAATCCTCCTCTATCACCTGCAGCTTAATCAGACTGTTAGAGCAGTATATCACACAGTGAATCAAATATCAGAGATAAGTAGCAGCAAATATCAGATGTTCAGACGCGATCAGAGCGTCTGACAGTGCAATTTGAATTAAAGTGATCGGTCACCGGACCGATCAGAGAGCATCCTGATCGGCCACCAGACCGATCAGGCTGGTTCCAGACCGATCAGGCTCCGTCCTGATCGATCCCCAACGCTCAATCAGAAATCACGATTTCTTTGAGATTCTCCTGGACCGATCACCATACCGATCCCAGGTCGTGGATCGTTCACCGGACCGATCCACCCTTATATCGGGCGATTTCTGAGTTTCGCAGGCTAAGCCTTCTGATCGGTCAACTGACCGATCAGGGTGTGACCTGATCGGTCAACAGTCCGATCAGGTCATCACCAGACCGATCAGGCTCCGTCCTGATCGATCTTAGTGAGAAGCCCGCGAAGCTGGATCGTTCACCAGAACGATCTGCACAGTGATCCTGATCGGTCATCAGACCGATCAGGAGCAGTTCAGCAAGGGAACTCAACCTCACTGCTCGCTCCCTGATCGGTCACCAGACCGATCAGGAGCCAGTCAATGGGTTAAACGCATACTCCCTGATCGGTCACCCGATCGATCAGAAGCAGCACAGTAGGTTCCCAACCTCACTGTGTGCTCCCTGATCGGTCACCCGACCGATCAGTCGTCGCTGGATCGGTCACCAGACGGATCCACGAAGGATTAACATGCCAGAATCCCTGATCGATCACCAGACCGATCCAGGGACTCAAATTCAGCTCTCCAAGCTAAGTTTCCATCCACCTTAGCCCTCCAAGCTAAGGATTTTTCCACCTAACTCTCCAAGTTGGGAATTTGCACCTAACCCTCCAGGTTAGGACTTTTCACCTAGCCCTCCAAGCTAGGACTTTTCACCTAGCCCTCCAAGCTAGGACTTTTCACCCAACCCTTCCGAGTTAGAACTTCATCCAACCTAGCCCTCCAAGCTAGGCACCCGACCCTCCAAGCCAGGACTTTTCACCTAATTCTCCAGGATGGGAATTTGCACCTAACCCTCCAAGTTTGGACTTTTCACCTAGCCTTCCAAGCTAGGACTTTTCACCCAACCCTTCCGAATTAGGACTTTTCCAACTCCTAGCCTTCCAAGCTAGGATTTTCCACACCTAACCCTCCAGGTTAGGGTTTTTCCAACATCTAGCCCTCCAGGCTAGGATCCTCCACATCATGCCTAATCCTCGATCAGGACTTAATCATAATCATCATAATCATCAACCTAAACTAAAATCGTTGTCAACACCAAAACACCAATCATGGCCAGACTGCATCAAATGGATGGTTCTTATAACTTGGATTGTGACCATTACATTACCTTTTCTATTTCATTGTAGGGTAATCTAAAACAAAGTGGTTCTATTGAATGTGGATACTGAGTGAAGAGGTACATGAAAGTGATAGTTGAATGAGAAAATCCACAATTGGAGAAGATGGTAATATTTTTTTATTATATGCTTTGGTTTATGATTAAGATAAACTATTACAGTTAGATGAATCTAATGCATTTTGTATTTCTGTATAAAATTTTGCAGGAACAATCAAGAATCAATATTACCAACAATCCAAATATGATGATGTCAGAAGTGAATGGTGTGAATTTGTCTACTCATATGTAGATGTCTAAATTGGTGGTGTACTTATGATATATATTTTGTTCTTTCATTATGGATTTTCGATATACTTGTGGATATATATTTTGGTAATATATACTTGTGGATTTGTGGATATATACTTCAGCATTGATGGATTCCATGAAATATATTCATCATTCTGAATGGATAATTATTTAATCTAATTAATGCATTTATGTTGTATATATATATATATATATATATTATATGATTATTTACTTCAATAATAAAATTTGATGGTGAATTAATCAAAAGTAAATTACTTCATCCATTTAAATTGTGATGAAGTTAAAAAACATATTTACTTCATCATAATTTAATAATTGTGAAGTCGTTTCAAATATATTACTTCTGTATCATACAAAACAATTAAGTCTTTTAAATCGATTACTGTGTCAATAAATGTATACTATGAAGTAACATAATAGTACATACTTCCATAAATATAAATACTGGCGAAGTTATTAAATATATTTGCTTCGACAATTAATGTAAACTGTGAAGTTACATATCATCTATTACTTTGTCACATTACAAAACTACTAAAGCAACAGATTTTTTTTTATATTGACAATTACTTTAAACTGTAAAGTTAGATATCATCGAGTACTTCAGCACTTTACAAAACCAACGAAGTAAAAGACAAGTTTTTTACTTCAGAATCAGTCCAAATCTGAACCGGTTTGCCTCTTTAAACTGGTAAAAGACTTCACTATTTTCACGGATATGACTTCGGTTATATGACGAAGTAAAATAATCCCTTTTTACTTCACATGCGTCTACTTCGGTAATTATCTATCTATGACTTCGGTGAATTTACGAAGTAAATTAAGAAAATTCTACTAGTGTTTGTCCAAATCCATCTCGGCTGTGAGCCTCTACATATACTCTACAAGGAACTAATAATATGATCTTCTGTATGACACCACACACCATGTTATCTACAATGTAAAGTATCAGACAAAATGCACATACAAATATAATCATGGAAACAGAGATCTTGTGATTCTCTTTCAAAATGTAGATGTCCATACAGAAAGCAAGACTTTTAGTATACATCCTAACAATCTCCCACTTATACTCAAAAACTCTGCTGTCCTCAGAATGACATACATCTGATTTCCATATATTCCACATGCCTATCAAAAGCACTCGCTCGAAGGGCCTTAGTGAAAGGATCCGCCAGTTTGTCCTCTGATGCAATCTTGGCGGCAGCAACTTCTCCTCGCTTTATGATCTCTCGTATCATGTGGTACTTGCGCTCTATGTGTTTACTTGCCTTATGGGTGTTGGTGGAGGAAGCACCATATCGAACCTTGTTTTGATATTGGCAAAAGATTCAAAGTTAAGTACTATTTGTGATCTAATAAAGTTACTCAAGTGTGCAGGAAAGTCCTAGTTAATCTAGGCACTAAGTCCTGGCCAAGGGCTGGGCACCGAAGACCTAGTTCGAGGAATTGGACACTAAGTCCTGACCGAGGGCTGGGCACCGATGACCTAGTTCGAGGAATTGGACACTATGTCCTGGTCGCGGACTGGGCACGATTACCTGGTGAGTAAAGTTGGGCAAAAGTCCAACCGGAGGAGCCGGTTGGCAAAAAGGTAAATTCTCTCGAGAGGAGTAGGCGAGGACACGTTCCCCGTAGGAGGGAACATTAGGTGTCGGTTCGACCTAGGGTTCCATTTTGGAGACCCAAAGTCAGAACCAAGATAGCTACGGTTGTAACTAATGGCTAACACATTTGCTTATTGTGTTGTGCACTAACCTTTGTTGCAGGATCGAAGGACTGGTCTTCTGCAAGTAAGGTGCCTCACTGGGGCTAGGCGCCCGGATGGACTCGGGCGCCCGTAAGGATACGGGTGCCCAGTGTGAAGGCAAAACACTAACTACAGCAGCGAAGCCTCTAGACCAAGGCAGATCAGGCGCCCGTGAGGGCACGGGCGCCCCGATCAGCTCAGGCGCCCAAGTGGAGATGGATAAGTGCTAACCAAGCCTATGGATAAGGGTTCGTGCAGGGAAGGCCACGTGTTAGGCACCCCCATCATCACAGACGCCCGTATGAGCACTATAAAAGGGGGTGCACCCCCAAGGCTTCGACATCCATTGCTCTCAACTCTCCAGACACATTAGCTCAAGCGCTGCGCCCCGGCAAAGTTCCATTTCGAGATTCCAACGCCGACGATGACCCTCTACTCCAGAATTCGATCCACCTCGGGCATCCATAAAATTTCAATTTACGAAAGTGTTGTGATTTAAATTTCCAATTCTATATCTGTACTATCATCTTGTAAAAACTTTATCGAATATAGAATTGCCCAAAGTAAACGGTCAAGGATCGTGGGCCTTGGAGTAGGAGCCGACCGCAACTCCGAACCAAGTAAAATCGATTGGTGTTCGCGTGTATTCTGTGAATTTCTGCTGCACATTTACTCTTCTACTCCGAAAAAATTTTATAACGATATTCACCCCCCCTCTATCGTTTTCTCCGATCCAACAATGAGCTCATGGATCCTTCGAGTTTGCAACTGCACCACTGTTATCACAATATATTGTGATAGATCTTGAAAACATAGGAATCACATCGAAGTCCATCATGATGTTTCTAAGACATATAGCTTCCTTGGCCGCCTCAGAGGCTGCCACATAGTCAACTTCCATTGTGGAGTCCGCCACGCATTTCTACTTGACACTCCTCCATACTATGGCTCCACCTCCTAAAGTAAACACATAGCCCGAGGTAGACTTACTTTTATCCCTATTCGATTGGAAGTCTGAATCCTTATAACCCACAGGGAGTAATTGGTCTGCCCGGTAAACCAGCATATAATCCCTAGTCCTTCTCAGGTACTTCAGTATAGGCTTTACCGCAGTCCAATGTCCCTGACTTGGGTTACTCTGATATCTACTAACCATGCCCATGACAAAGCAGATATTCGGTATTATACACAACATAGCATACATGAGGCTTCCTACAGCCGATGCATAAGGAACTGCCTTCATTTCCTCTATCTCCTTTGATGTTTTAGGACACATCTCCTTAGATAGAGGAACTCCATGCCTGAAAGGTAGAAACCTTTCTTGGAGTTTTTCATGCTAAAATGAGCTAGGACTGTTGGGACCGGGTGCATGTTGACATGGATGCGGGTTCGTAATTTTAAAATTTATTACGTGCAACGGAAGATTTAGCATAAATAATTTTCCAAATTAATTAACCACACATCTAAGCATGCAACCTTATATTGTGTAGACATGATCATATATTAAAGTTTTGCAGAAAGTACACTAATTTACTTAATACCTCGCGTAACTCAAAGGAATGGACGAGATCCAACCGTAAGCGTCCCTTGGAAGCTCCGCCTCTATTCGCGTCCACGCCGAGTTTTCTTCGGAATGACTTTGCAAAGGCACGAGTTTCGTGCCGACAAGAACTACTAGATTCTCCAAAGGCACGACAAGAATACCAAGAGAGAGATGGGAAGATTAACCACCAAACGAAGAACGGAATCAAGATTCCGGGAGGAAGGAAGGAGTTGCGCCCACATCTTCTTCTTCTTCTTCGGCAACTGCTTGGTGGATGAAGCTCATAGCAATAACGGGGTCCTCCTTTTATGGTCGGTGGCACTAGAGGAGGGAGAGGGAGAGAAGGAGAGAGAGGGCTTATTTCTAGATCTCTTAGATTAAATTCCAAGCCTTGCCTTGGTTCCTTTATGTAGTAGCCTCTCAATCACCAAGTCTCCTTTTTATGGAATAAATTTTCATAAGAAATTTATCATATAAATTTTTCTATGAATTATTCCATCATGCCAAGTTTTTATCATAATTTAATTTATGATAAAAACAATCATGTCTCCCTTTCCTTATGGAAAGAAATTTTTTTATATAAATTTCTTTATATAAATTTCTTTACCATGGTAAATCAATCCATTATTGATTTATAAAATAAAATAAACCAATCCATGGTTCATTTTAATTTCCATGAAAATAAATCTCTTTACATAAATTTTTTTATATAAATTTCTTTATCCATAATTTAATAAAACAAACCACGCTCGGTTTATTTTATAATTTGAACAAAAAATTCGATTTTCCCCTTTTGTTGTGGCCGGCCAAACAAAGAGGGTGGGGACCCTCTATGGCCGGCCAAACACAAGCTAAAACCATACGAATTAAACTCATTTAATTCGTCCAATATGTCTTCAAAAGACTTAACCATTTTATGCTTCCGATGCGTCTCTGAAAAATTCAGATTCAACTTATCTCTCTTGATCGGAAAATCTAATTTTCAACACGTTTTAAATCCCTCGGATTACTCGTAGTGCGTGTGACTAAATAGGCTTTCGATTTATGTTGGCCGTCTATAATTAACCAATTATAGAACGATCATGAGTGGCACCTAGTAGTACATCATGATCCCTAATTAATCGAAAGATCAACGGTTGACCTCAGAAATTATTCTGAAACCCTTTAGCAGCTCTAATGAATCGTGCGTCATTCCCTTCACCATCTTATACCCACTTGGTTCAGGACATAGTCTATGTGTGTGAGTCCCCTCTAGGCTGACTACGTCACACCTAGCCCAAGCAATGTCTTTCTCGTCCAACGGATTCTAATTACTCTCATGTATCTGAGATATTCATACTCTGATCATGTGATGCTCTGGCCAGAGGCTTCGAGTAATAATCTGACGATTGGCCTTGGGTATACATCTCCTCGCAAGGAGAGGTGAATCCTTTGTAGGTTGTTCAAACATCATCGGGCACTTCGACTTATACCCAATCATCCTGGGTCCACACCTCCTTAGAGATGCTTGCTTAAGATGTCAAAGTATAAGTCTTCATGACCAAGATGACTTGAACACCGCAAGTCAAAGAAACATCGCACTTAAGCTGCAGTAAGAATTTCATTGACATATCTATATGTAGATTACCATATGAAGTTTTACAGCCAGTCACTCCAATGAACTAGTTCCCTTAACTAGCATTCATGTTCATCTCCGGACATCCCAATGTCACCAGCCAGTGAGAATCAGCTGATTAGAGAATAACCCATGCTAGTCTCAACAGAATTGATAGTGTCCGTATTTATCAATTCATCGACTAGGGACAATTTCAATACTTCACAATTGCACATGTAGAGATAATCACTAGTTGTGAATTTATCACAAATTCTCTCATGTTGTGAATTGTATTGCAGACATTCAGTGAATGAGTTTAAGATCTCAATCAAATACACAAACATCTACACTCAAATAGTGAATATTCATTTATTAAAGTAAATGATTACAATCATAAGGCGATTGCCTTAGGACACTTCTCTCATATTACTAACAAACTCCCACTTGGCCTAATGCCAATCGCTACGGTATCCAATACCACAGGCTCTAACATGACCCTCAAACTTGCTTTGAGGCAAGGCCTTAGTTAAAGGATCCGCTAAATTCCTTTCAGTGGGAATTTTCTCAATTTGTATATCATTCCTACTTATAATCTCTCTGATCAGATGATAGCGGCGAAGCACATGTTTGGATCGCTGAAGAGATCTTGGTTCCTTTGCTTGTGCAATAGCTCCATTGTTGTTACAATAAACTGGCACTGCTTCATCAATGGTTGGAACCACACCAAGTTCAGAGACAAACTTCTTGATCCAGACTGCTTCCTTTGCTGTTTTCGAAGCTGCAATATATTCCTCTTCCGTGGTAGAATCCGCTACGGTGTCTTGTTTGGAACTCTTCAAACTTATTGCGCCTTCATTCAAAGTAAATACGTATCCAGACTGAGATTTGGATTCATCCTTATCTGTCTGGAAACTGGCATCTGTATACCCACGTATTATCATATCTCCTCCTCCATATATTAGGAACACATCCTTAGTTCTTCTTAAGTACTTAAGGATTGTCTTGACAGCCGCCCAATGATCCATTCCGGGATCAGGCTGGTATCTGCTTGCGACGCTCAAAGCATACGATACATCGGGCCAAGTACATAACATAGCATACATGATAGATCCTATCGCGGATGCATATGGAATCTTATTCATGCAAATCCTCTCGTCTTCTGTGCGCGGACACATAGACTTTGAAAGGTTGATCCCATGCTTGATGGGAAGGTAACCTTTCTTGGATTTCGACATGCTAAACCTTTTTAGCACTCGGTCTATATATGTAGACTGCGAAAGACCAAGCAACCATTTTGATCTATCTCTATAGATTCTAATCCCAAGGATATAGGTTGCTTCTCCCAGGTCTTTCATGAAGAAAGTTTTGGACAACCAAATTTTAACTGACTGTATGACTGATATATCATTTCCTATAAGTAATATGTCATCGACATATAACACTAGGAATACGACTGCACTCCCACTAACCTTCTTGTACATACAAGGTTCGTCAAGATTTTGTGAGAAATCAAAATCTTTGATTGTCTCATCAAAACGAATGTTCCAGCTCCTGGATGCTTGCTTTAGTCCATATATGGATCGTCGAAGCTTGCATACTTTGGTTTTATCAACCGAGGTGAAACCTTCAGGTTGTATCATGTATACATCCTCAAGTAGGTTTCCATTAAGGAAAGTTGTTTTCACATCCATTTGCCATATCTCATAATTATAATGAGCTGCTATTGCGAGGAGCATCCGAATGGATTTAAGCATAGCTACTGGTGAATAGGTTTCGTCATAATCAATTCCTTGTTTCTGACGATATCCTTTTGCCACTAGTCTAGACTTAAAGGTAACAACATTACCTTCCATGTCAGTTTTCTTCTTGAAAACCCACTTGCACCCTATGGGCTTAATCCCTTCAGGTGGGTTAACCAAGTCCCATACTTGATTTTCGTACATGGAATCCATTTCCGACTTCATGGCTTCAAGCCATTTATCCCTTTCTGAACTTTTCAGAACATCATCATAACTGATAGGTTCGTCATCGCTAACGAGTAACACGTCGTTCGATTCACTTATGAGAAATCCGTATCTCTCTGGAATATTGTGTGTCCAATCAGATCTACGAAGTAGTGGTGTTGTTTTAGGTTCAACTGATAGCTAATCATTATGAGTTATTGGTTGTGGGTTTAGGCTTGGTGTCTCTATAATGTCTATTGGAGTTTCTTGAACTTCTTCAAATTCAATATTACTCCCACTGTTTTCTTGTAAAAAAAATTCTTTTTCCAGAAATACAGCATGCCTTGAAACAAACACTTTTTGTTCCAAGGGATGATAGAATTGGTAACCCTTTGTTTCCTTAGGGTATCCAATAAATATACATTTATCAGACTTAGAATCCAATTTGTCTGATACAGTCCGCTTCACATAAGCAGGACAACCCCATATCTTAAGGTGAGTTAAGTGAGGTTTCTTACTATTCCACGTCACATATGGAGTAGTAGAGACTGTTGGATCGAGAAATGCGAGAGAGGGGGGGGTGAATGTCGCAATTCGTTCGGATTTCGTAAAGAGCAATTGCGTAGCGGAATAATTAAAATCAGACAATACGAACACCAAGATTTTTACTTGGTTCGGAGCCTGGGTCGACTCCTACTCCAAGGCCCACGGTCGTTGACCGTTTTCTGCGGGCAATTCTATAAGTTCGTAAACCAGTTTACAATTATTGAATACAGAATAAGTGCAGTAAACTTATACAATAAGAAGTATGCTCTTCTTTTACCGACGTCCGGAGTAGATCGAAGATTTCGGGGCAGCGGGACGTCGTCGGCTCGAGTTGGGCAGTATCTGGAGCAATGTACGAGAGCAGAAGAGCGTGGAAGAGTCTGAAGAATTGATTCTTTAAACCTGGGGTCGAGGGCCCTTTATATAGGGCTGGGGGCGCCCGGGATGCTCGGGGCGCCCCCCACGTGGCTTCTGATCTGGCATGCTCTCGGTCGTGACTGATCGCTTCGACTTCGGGATAACAGTTGACTGGGGCGCCCGACGCGCGCGGGGCGCCCGGATGACCGGTCAAAGCTTCATCCATTTGGTTTCGCGAGGGTGAGCTGCAGCTGCCAGTGGCGTGGCACAGTGGGCGCCCGAGACACGCGGGGCGCCCGACACGCGCGGGGCGCCCCCAATTGCGCTGCTGTCGGGGCGTTTACCTCTCTGCTGACTTTGGGTTGACTCTGGGGCGCCCGACACATCCGGGGCGCCCTACTCAGCTACGGCCTCACTCCTTTGAGGCTCTCTGAGCTGCAGAAACACAGTCCTTCGGTCCTGCATCCAGGGTTAGTCCAAAACAGCAAATAATAAGTTAGTTAAAACAGCCTTAGCTGTCTTGGTTCTGACTTTGGATCTCCAAAATGGAGCCCTAGGTCGAACCGACGCCTAATGTTCCCTCGAGGGGAACGCGTCCTCACCTACTCCTCTCGGGAGAGTTTTACCTGGTGCCAACCGGATCCTCCAGTTGGACTTTTGCCCAGCAGTCCTTCGCCAGGTCTTGAGGTACCAAGCTGCCCTTCGCTTGGTGCCTAGCAGCCCTTTGCTAGGTCTTTTCTTCTGGCAGTCCTTCGCCAGTGCCTAGCATTCCTTCGCTAGGGCTTTTCCATTCTGGCAGTCCTTCGCCAGTGCCTAGCATTCCTTCGCTAGGGCTTTTCCATTCTGGCAGTCCTTCGCCAGTGCCTAGCATTCCTTCGCTAGGGCTTTTCCTGTCTGGCAGTCCTTCGCCAGTGCCTAGCATTCCTTCGCTAGGGCTTTCTTTCCTGGCATTCCTTTACCAGTGCCTAGCAGTCCTTCGCTAGGGCTTTTTCTGCACACTCAGTGAACAACGTTAGATCACAGATAAACTTAACTTTGAATCCTTTGCCAATATCAAAATCAGGTTCGATATGGTGCTTCCTGCACCAACAATCTCCCCCTTTTTGATTATGGCAACACAATTCAAAGTTAGGTAAAAAACTTTATAACTGTTAAGAACATAATGTAAAAATGAAGTATAGCAATTTTACACAATTCAATGTTAAGTAAAAACTTTATAACATTTACTAACACAAGGTAACCTTTATCTCTCATAAAAAACCTTTACTCCCCCTAAAACCCTGAGTACTTGTGTTATAATACTTAACTTTGACCTTTTCTCCCCCTTTGACATATATCAAAAATAAACATGGGTGAACAAGGTATCTAATAGGGAGGTTTGAGTTTTACCAAAAGAAATTTAAGTAAAGGAGTTCAAAAGCATAGTTTTCAAAAGAAGCTTTAAGTAATGAATTTCATAATTTTCAAGGTAATGGATGTTTTGAGGCTCCCCCTTAATGTGATAACTCTTCTACTTATATTTTAGAAAAAGCTTGCAAAAACTTGTAACATAGTTTTCAAGAAAAACTTAACCGTAACTTACTTAGCCAACATTTTGAAAACAAGTTTTCTTTAAAAAGTTTCAACTTTTGCACTCATAGAGAATTTTCCTTAGAACATGTATCAATAAGGAATTTTTTTTTTTTTTTAAAAATTATTTTTGTAGGCAAGTCTTGTAGAAAATTCACTTAGAACATTATTGCCTTGAAAATATTAGTACTTTTGAAACATTATATTTTGAAAAGTAGAAGTATTTTTGAAAGATATTGTGCATTTTTGAAGATATAAGAAGATTATGCATTAAAAACTATAAGTGCTTTTATAATATTAGAGAAAATTATCCTTTGAAAGCACTTACAAAAGTATTTGTTTTTAACGCATAACATTTTACTTGCTTTGGTTACTTTTCCAGTCTGACACAATCCTAGGAAACCTTGTTAACTACAAGGATAGTTTCCTAAGTGTCCTGGAAATTCTCCAACTCAAGTAAATACTATTTCCAAAAGAATTTTAAAAAAATTATTTTAAAAAAAATTATTTAAGTTTTCAAAAGGATTTTAAACGTGCAGTGCATGAAAACATATAATTCAATAATTCTTTTAATTTAATCTCCCCCTAAACTTGACCCAGTCCTAGGAAGCTTGTTGACTACAGGCGATCTTCCTCTGAGTCTTAAGGTTTGATTTAAATTAAAAAAATAATTAATAAACACATTTCAGAAATTCTTCTCTTGACTCAACCTCCCCCTAAATTTGACACATCCTAGGAGTCCTTATCGATCATGAAGTGGACCTTCCTCTGTGTCTTTAGGGTTTATTAAAATCAAAAGAATAGTTTTGAATATCAGTACGGTAATAAAATTTTAGGAAATTCAATTTGAATTGAAGACAATTTTCAAACATAAGCCTCTTTTTCGAAAAGCATTTTAAAATGATTTTTGTAAAGCATAATTTTGAAAAATATAGTGATTATTTGAAGGCATAAAACTTCTTCTTTTAATTTGAACTTCCCTTAAATCTGACACAGTCCTGGGAGGCTTGTTGACCACAAGTTAATCCTCCTCTTAGTCTTAGGGTTTGTCAAAATTAAAGGAACAATTTTGAACATGCCTTTTGAGTATGATAATTTTTTAGGAGATAGATTTTTGAAAACATAATTTGGTATGATAACACAGTTTTCGAAAACCATTTTGAAATGATAATAATTTTTCAAAGATATTTTGAAAGAAAATTAAAAAGAATAAACCATTCTCCCTTACTATTTAACTCAATCTAATGTCCTAGGGGACTTCAGTGTTATCTATGTTTGACTATGTTGACTAGGGTTGACTGTTTTGACCAAGTTTGATCAATCAATGACTAACACAAAACAAGCCCTAGATTATATTTAAAACAAGTCTATTGAGATTTTTAACATGAAATTTTATATTAAAAAAATGTTAGAAATGAAAATATAGGGTACAGCAGACTGAATTAAAAAAATAGAGATGATTTTGAATAACTTTTGAAAATATTTTTTTTTTTGAAAGGATATTGATTTGTGCTTTTAGGTCCTAGATATCTCACCCAGTTCTACGTGGTCAAACATGTTAACCTTATGGGTTGTGTGAGACAAATATTTTAATTTTGAAAATAAATGATTAAATTGAATTTTGAGAATAATTAATTTGAATTTGAGGATAATTAAGTTTAGAATAATTCAGTTGAATTTTATTTAATTGAATTAATTTGAATTTGATTGAATTGAATTAATTTGAGTTTGAATTAATTTGAGTTTGAATTCGATTTAGTTGGTTGGGTTGGACTCAACTTTTAGGTCCTAAGCATCTCACCCATTCTAAGTGGCAAAACAGGATATCCTTAACTGTTTTGTGAGATGCATATTTTAATAGAAAGATTTATTTTGAAAAGGCCATGATTAATTTTGAAAAGTTAAATTAATATTTTAAACCCAATTTAAATTTATTTTGAAAAGAGGTATTTGAATCTAAAATTAACTGAAAATTTGTGTTAGATTCGAATTTAACAAAAAATAATTTGAATTTGAATTTCAAAAATTGGCTTCCAGGTCTTGGCGAGGCACTAGGCCTTCTTTGGCCGTAGCCTTATGGGATCATCCACCCTTTCCTTGACAAAGCCTTTTAATGAAATTTCATTTTCAAAATTATTCTTTGAAAAATTTCTGGTCTAACTAGTTTGGGTCTTGGATCGGTAGCTTCGGCTAGTTCCACCAAATTGGCTTCCCTAACGTACTATCATCTCACCTCCACCCAATACTATGTTGTTCAATTTTCAATTAACTGATTTAGTCCCAATCCTAATTCAAAAAAAAAACACATAATTAAAACAAACAATTGTCTAAGTAAGGTCACAATTGGAGTAATACTCCGGATTTTCGAAATCAGCAAGATTATGAATTAAATTTTCTAACTTATTGACCTTATGTTTTAGGGTTTCATTTTTTGTTTCAATTTTTTGAAATTTGTTTTAATTAAGTTACATGAATCAATCACATTATTCAAGGTAAATAACGGATTTTCAAATACTGTAAATTTACCTTCGTTGATTGTTTGTCCGGCATTCTTGGTAGCTCTTTTATCTGTGCATTCACTTTTGCAATGCCCGAACTCCTGGCACTTGAAGCATTGAATGCGACTTTTGTGCTTTCGTGCTCTTGGAACTGATTCCTTTGTCGCCGATGGTGTAGACCGAGTCTTACGAGTAGGGCACTGATTTTGGTAGTGCCCTCTCTCCCTGCATGTGTAACAAATTACATGATTAAAATTTGAATTTACACTTTTACCTTTTGGTTCTTTATTGGGAATCTCCCCCTTGATCATTGCCGCCTCGGATCTAGGCTCATCTTCTGATTCTGTGTCTGAGTCGGACTCGGGTACTGGTTGAAGTTCCTTCTGTGGTGGTTCTTTAGGAGTTTTCCCTGCAATAAAATTTACACCTTCCTCGACCATTATATTATCTGTTTGATTATTTAATTCTAAATTTGAAAAGAATTCGAAATCGGTTACTGTCTCAGTCAATTCGTCGTCTAATTCTGGTTCGATTTTGGATTCGGGTTCAGACTCTGACTCGACTGATTGTGCTTGGACTGAAAGGGCAAGATAATTTACTTCTTCTTCATCTGAGATTTCTTGATGAAGGTTAACCAATTTTTCCCATATTTCTCTAGCACAACTGCATGGACCTACTAGCTCGAGTTGCTCCTTGGTTAGGCCACATTGTAGGATTGAAGTTGCCCTTGCATCCGTCTCGATCTTCCTCAGGGTTGATTCATCCAGTTGGTCCCACGTAAATGATAGTCCCTCTTCTGTAGGGAGGTAGAACCCTGTTTGAACGATCATCCATATGTCCATATGGGCCTTCAGATGGAACTCCATTTGACTTCTCCAATGATTGAAGTTCTCGCCGGAGAATAGCGGTGGACGGACACTGTTCCATTCTTGATTGGCCATTAAGAACAAATCTTACACACAAACAGAAAAATAGAAATGTACCAAGACTTGGTCTTGGATTAGTAGTGCGGGAGCAAGAGAAAAATAATCCAAAATAAATATTGCACGAATTTCGAGGCAGAATAATAATAAAATAATAAAAACAATTTATGATAAATTTTTGAAAATGTTGATTTTGTAAATTCTGATATTTGAAAAAGTAGGAATTTAATGTTTAGGAAAAAAATTTGCTCGAATTAAAGTAGCACGAGTTTCGAAAAAAATATTAAAATAATAATAAAAAAATTTATGACAAATTTTCTAAAATTGTTTGTTTTATTAAATCAGACTTATGGTGAAAATATGAAAATTCAAAATTGAAAAAGGCGTAAGGATATTTTAAATACACCTACAGATATTATTTATATTAAAATAAAAGGGCGAAAAGATTGAGTGGTGTTAATTAAAAGAGAAAAGAAATAAAATAAAAACGTTTGTAAATCCGAAAAACTCCCAAATTGGTGGTTGCACCAAATTTGAGCTTCCCCGCTCTGATACCACTTGTTGGATCGAGAAATGCGAGAGAGGGGGGGGTGAATGTCGCAATTCGTTCGGATTTCGTAAAGAGCAATTGCGTAGCGGAATAATTAAAATCAGACAATACGAACACCAAGATTTTTACTTGGTTCGGAGCCTGTGTCGACTCCTACTCCAAGGCCCACGGTCGTTGACCGTTTTCTGCGGGCAATTCTATAAGTTCGTAAACCAGTTTACAATTATTGAATACAGAATAAGTGTAGTAATCTTATACAATAAGAAGTATGCTCTTCTTTTACCGACGTCCGGAGTAGATCGAAGATTTCGGGGCAGCGGGACGTCGTCGGCTCGAGTTGGGCAGTATCTGGAGCAATGTACGAGAGCAGAAGAGCGTGGAAGAGTCTGAAGAATTGATTCTTTAAACCTGGGGTCGAGGGCCCTTTATATAGGGCTGGGGGCGCCCGGGATGCTCGGGGCGCCCCCCACGTGGCTTCTGATCCGGCATGCTCTCGGTCGTGACTGATCGCTTCGACTTCGGGATAACAGTTGACTGGGGCGCCCGACGCGCGTGGGGCGCCCGGATGACCGGTCAAAGCTTCATCCATTTGGTTTCGCGAGGGTGAGCTGCAGCTGCCAGTGGCGTGGCACAGTGGGCGCCCGAGACACTCGGGGCGCCCGACATGCGGGGCGCCCGACACGCGCGGGGCGCCCCCAATTGCGCTGCTGTCGGGGCGTTTACCTCTCTGCTGACTTTGGGTTGACTCTGGGGCGCCCGACACATCCGGGGCGCCCTACTCAGCTACGGCCTCACTCCTTTGAGGCTCTCTGAGCTGCAGAAACACAGTCCTTCGGTCCTGCATCCAGGGTTAGTCCAAAACAGCAAATAATAAGTTAGTTAAAACAGCCTTAGCTGTCTTGGTTCTGACTTTGGATCTCCAAAATGGAGCCCTAGGTCGAACCGACGCCTAATGTTCCCTCGAGGGGAACGCGTCCTCACCTACTCCTCTCGGGAGAGTTTTACCTGGTGCCAACCGGATCCTCCAGTTGGACTTTTGCCCAGCAGTCCTTCGCCAGGTCTTGAGGTACCAAGCTGCCCTTCGCTTGGTGCCTAGCAGCCCTTTGCTAGGTCTTTTCTTCTGGCAATCCTTCGCCAGTGCCTAGCATTCCTTCGCTAGGGCTTTTCCATTCTGGCAGTCCTTCGCCAGTGCCTAGCATTCCTTCGCTAGGGCTTTTCCATTCTGGCAGTCCTTCGCCAGTGCCTAGCATTCCTTCGCTAGGGCTTTCTTTCCTGGCATTCCTTTACCAGTGCCTAGCAGTCCTTCGCTAGGGCTTTTTCTGCACACTCAGTGAACAACGTTAGATCACAAATAAACTTAACTTTGAATCCTTTGCCAATATCAAAATCAGGTTCGATATGGTGCTTCCTGCACCAACAGAGACTACCTTGGTCGGGACTCTATTTAGCAAGTAAACAGCTGTCTTGAGCGTATAGCCCCAAAAGGATTTTGGAAGAGTTGCATGATTCATCATGGATCTAACCATGCCCATCAAGGTTCCGTTACGCCTCTCAGATACACCATTATGCTGTGGTGTATATGACGGAGTCCATTGAGACAATATCCTATTGTCCCTAAGATAATCTTGAAACTCTTGACTTAAGTATTCACCGCCCCGATCGGATCGAAGTATCTTAATACTTTTGCCAAGCTATTTCTCTACTTCATTTCTGAACTCTTTGAATTTCTCAAAAGCTTCAGATTTGTGTTTCATTAAGAACACATACCCGAATCGTGAGTGATCATCGATAAAGGTAATGAAGTAGCTATAGCCTCCTTGTGCAAGAGTTGACATTGGTCCACATACATCAGTATGTATTAGACCAAGCAATTCTCCCACTGGATTACCTTTTCCGAAAAAGGGTAATTTGGTCATCTTGCCTTTTAAGCATGATTCACATGTATCAAATGAACCGGGTTCAAATGATTCCAAAATTCCACATCGGTGTAATTTGCTCATGCGTTTCTTACTTATATGGCCAAGACGACAATGCCACGTATAGGAGTCTATTTGATTATCTATTCGAGCACGTTTGTTGCTAACTTCGATATTGAAAATGTCACCGGATAAATCTAACGTGTAGATACCATTGCACAAAGTTCCGGTCCCATAAAGAACACCATTTAATGTTATGTAACAACAATTGTTACTAAAAGTTAAATGATAACCCTTTTCATTCAAGCATGAAATAGATACAATGTTCTTTATTAACGAAGGAACAAAATAACAATTATCCAACTCTAAGGCAAGTTCAGTAGGGAGCTTTAGCAAATATGTTCCGATGGCAACAGCAGCAATCATTGCTCCATTTCCAACTCGCAAATTCGTTTCTCCCTTGATGAGTCTTCTTCTATTCCTTAGCCCCTGTATGTCATTATATATATGTGAGCCACACCTAGTATCAAGTACCTAGGTGGTTGAGGAAATAGTGTGACATTCAATAACGAAGATACCTAAAGAGGATGGGGCATCGGATACCTTCTTCTTCAAGGACTCAAGATAAACCTTGTAGTTTCTTCGCCAATGACCCTCCTTGCCATAGTGAAGTGCCTTTTGGGGTCTTTTCAGTCTTTTTGGCCTTTTTCTTCTTTCCCTTATCCTGTTCATTGGCCTTCCTCTTAGAACCTTTCTTCGAGGAACCAACTAACAGTACCGTCTTCTGATCCTGCTTCACAGAAGGCTCTATAGTCTTCAGCAGGTTGAGCAACTCAGGAATGGTACTCTCCAGCTTGTTCATCCGATAGTTCATCACAAATTGTGAATAACTTTTGGGCAAACAATGCAGAATTAAGTCAATACTTAGTTCATGATCCATTGCAAAACCGACTATGCCCAGTCGCTCAATGTACCCCAACATCTTCAACACAAACTGTGAGACAAAAGTGCCTTCTTGCATCTTAGAGGTGAAGAGGAGTCTTGAGACCTCGAACCTTTCGGATCTCGCCTGCTCGTCAAATAACTCATGAAGATGGAAGATGATTATATAAGCATCCATATGCTCATGCTGCTTTTGTAGCTCAAGTACCATAGCGGCTAGCATGATGCAACTCGCAAGTTCAGAATCGGTCACATGTTTCTGATAGGCCACTAACTGGTCTGGAGTTGCATCTTCTGGAGGACGGTTGGGAAGTTGATCTTCAAGGACATAAGCAAGCTTTTCTGCCTTGAGGACTATCCTCAAGTTTCGAAGCCAGGCCATGAAGTTTGGCCCAGTCAGCTTATTGGTGTCCAAAATGGAACGCAAATTCAGAGAAGACATGATCAAGTGATTATCCTAGAAATACAAATTGAGCTTATGTGAGAAGAATGATAAAGAATGCATCAATATACATTAATTAAATCCTATTTATTTTTCGAATTGAATAACCCTTTTTATCAATTCGGGAGATCGTAGGAACATCTCCAAATAGGTTGATATCCAATCATAGATAAGAACAACCATGGTTGTGGCCATCAAGTTATTCTTAGCTATGAAGGTAGGTAATTATACAGATTACATATCACATATATGTAACTATCACTTTATGCTATCAACTAATTGAATGTTTGCATAAATCATTGGGTTGTTGACTCATTAACAAGTATGCAACAAGATACATAGCACCCAACTGCACCTCTCTTTACATCGACCTTGGCTGTGGCACAACAAATCGATGCTCCAAGATTAAGGCAGACCCATTAATCAAGAAATAGTTTTAATATGGTTGGAGCTCATTCAACCGTTTAGTCAGGCTTGGATGTGTCCAACAACCAAAACTAAGGATTGACCTCTGACTCTAACTATATTAATCATAAACTAATTCCATGGTTTGAACATGTTGAGGTTCAAGCCGGGCATGGATGTGTCCATCAACCCAAACGAGAAACAAAACTCCGGTTCTAACCATATTAATGGAAGGTGTTGGCCTTAATATTTTGTAAGGGGTTTTGGGTCTCATCCTTTTCTTTCTAAGCACATTCATGACATATAATTATGTCATGTACTAATGATTTCCTTAATAAAGTATGTATGTGACTTAATTTATCAAGTCTCATTAATTGAATTAGGAACCGGATTTCCTAATTCTAATTTCATAATTTATTCAAGAAATTGTTTTGGGAAATAATTTCCTAAATTGTCATAATCAATTTCGGAAATAATATGTTTAAGACTTTGATTTCTCTAAATCAAATCTTATTAAATTAAGAGATAGATTCCCTTAATTCAACCACATATTATTATCATGGAAATCTTATTTATGAAAACTCTATAGGAAACAATTTTCTTAATTAATTTTGGAGAGAACAATATGTAAGACCATCACCTCTTAAATCAAATAAGGAAATTATCGTTTGAGAATCACCTCAAAATTTCCAAGATTTGATTACATATTTTATTTATGGACTAATTAATTACAACAAATTATTTTCATTGGGTGGCTCCTCGAGGCTCAGATACCCAAAGAAAAGAAATTTATTGTAAATCTAATTTGGCCCGCTCCCCGAGGCGTAGCCAAATTAAACATGACAATTTTATTCAAAATGGGAAAATAAATTACAACAACTAACTTTAATTTTGTTAATAATATAAAACCAATTCAAATTTAATTGTCAATTAATGATCCATAAATTTGTCTAGACTTTCTTAAAAGAAAGTGCCCAAAATTGCGAGATTTCCATAATAGGTTTTCAGAATAATTGTAAGTTTCTGGTACAAAGAAAACTTACATATTTCCAAAATTGGAAAATTTCCTAAATAGGAAATTTCCAAAATTTGAATGTTTCCAAAATGGGAAGATTTCATAATTATCATAAAATTTCAGAAACTAGGATATTTCAAAAGTTTGCGAAATTTCATGAGGATTTCCAAACTTTGAAATTCCTAAATCTAAAATTTATCATAATTGGAAAGTTTCCATAATTGGAAAATTTTCTAAAATTGAGATCATGACAAATTTTTCCGCAAAACAATTATATGATTATGTCGAACACTAACCGGCTCTGATACCACTGTTGGGACCGGGTGCATGTTGACATGGATGCGGGTTCGTAATTTTAAAATTTATTACGTGCAGCGGAAGATTTAGAATAAATAATTTCCTAAATTATTTAACCACATATCTAAGCATGCAACCTTATATTGTGTAGACATGATCATATATTAAAGTTTTGTAGAAAGTAAACTAATTTACTTAATACCTCGCATAACTCGAAGGAAGGGACGAGATCCAACCGTAAGCGTCCCTTGGAAGCTCCGCCTCTATTCGCGTCCACGCCAAGTTTTCTTCGGGATGTCTTCGCAAAGCCACGAGTTTCGTGTTGACAAGAACTACTAGATTCTCCAAAGGAACGACAAGAATACCAAGAGAGAGATGGGAAGACTAACCACCAAACGAAGAACGGAATCAAGATTTCGGGATGAAGGAAGGAGTTGCGCACACTTCTTCTTCTTCTTCTTCTTCTTCTTCGGCAGCTGCTTGGTGGATGAAGCTCACGGCAATAAAGGGGTCCTCCTTTTAGGGTCGTCGGCATTAGAGGAGGGAGAGGGAGAGGGAGAGGGAGAGAAGGAGAGAGAAAGAGAGAGAGGACTTATTTCTAGATCTCTTAGATTAAATTCCAAGCCTTGCCTTGGTTCCTTTATATAGTAGCCTCTCAATCGCCAAGTCTCCATTTTATAGAATAAATTTTCATAAGAAATTTATCATATAAATTTTTCTATGAATTATTCCATCATGCCAAGTTTTTATCATAATTTAATTTATGATAAAAACAACCATGTCTCCCTTTCCGTATGTAAAGAAATTTCTTTATATAAATTTCTTTATCATAGTAAATCAATCCATTATTGATTTATAAAATAAAATAATCCAATCCATGGTTCATTTTAATTTTCATGAAAATAAATTTCTTTATATAAATTTCTTTATATAAATTTCATTATCCATAATTTTATAAAACAAACCACGCTCGGTTTATTTTATAATTTGAACCAAAAATTTGGTTTTCCCCTTTTGTTGTGGCCGGCCAAACAAAGAGGGTGGGGACCCTCTTTGGCCGGCAAACACAAGCTAAAACCATACGAATTAAACTCATTTAATTCATCCAATAAGTCTTCAAAAGACTTAGCCATTTTATGCTTCCGATGCGTCTCTGAAAAATTCAGATTCGACTTATCTCTCTTGATCAGAAAATCTAATTTTCAACTGGTTTTAAATCCCTCAGATTACTCGTAGTGCGTGTGACTAAATAGGCTTTCGATTTATGTTGGCCGTCTATAATTAACCAATTATAGAACGATCATGAGTTGCACCTAGTAGTACATCATGATCCCTAATTAATCGAAAGATCAACGGTTGACCTCAGAAATTATTCTGAAACCCTTTAGCAGCTCTAATGAATCGTGTCTTATTCCCTTCACCATCTTATACCCACTTGGTTCAGGACATGGTCTATGTGTGTCAGTCCCCACTAGGCTGACTACGTCACACCTAGCCCAAGCAATGTTTTTCTCGTCCAACGGATTCTAATTACTTTCATGTATCTAAGATATTTATACTCTGATTATGTGATGCTCTGGCCAGAGGCTTCGAGTAATAATCCGACGATAGGCCTTGGGTATACATCTCCTCGCAAGGAGTGGTGAATCCTTTGTAGGCTATTCAAACATCTTCGGGCACTTCGGCTTATACCCAATCATCCTGGGTCCTCACCTCCTTGGAGATGCTTGCTTAAGATGTCAAAGTATAAGTCTTCATGACCAAGATGACTTGAACACCGCAAGTCAAAGGAACATCGCACTTAAGCTGCAGTAAGAACTTCATTGACATATCTATATGTAGATTACCATATGAAGTTTTACAGCCAGTCACTCCAATGAACTAGTTCCCTTAACTAGCATTCATGTTCATCTCCGAACATCCCAATGTCACCAGCTAGTGAGAATCAGCTGATTAGAGAATAACCCATGCTAGTCTCAACAGAATTGATAGTGTCCGTATTTTTCAATTCATCGACTAGGGGCAATTTCAATACTTCACAATTACACATGTAGAGATAATCACTAGTTGTGAATTCATCACAAATTCTCTCATGCTGTGAATTGTATTGCGGACATTCAGTGAATGAGTTTATGATCTCAATCAAATACACAAACATGTACACTCAAATAGTGAATATTCATTTATTAAAGTAAATGATTACAATCATAAGGCGATTGCCTTAGGATATTTCTCTCATATTACTAACAAGGACAGTGTCTATGTATGAAGCTTGGGATAAGCACAACATCCTTGTCTGGCGATCCCTTATAACCTTGATCCCAAGGATGTGCCCTGCTTCTCCCAAGTCCTTCATATCAAATTGTTTGGACAACCATACCCTTACATCTGATAATATTTTGACATTGTTGCCAATGAGCAAAATATCATCTACGTATAGTACAAGGAATATCACTACGTTTTCGTCACATCTCTTGTATACACATGACTCATCCGGTCTTTAAATAAATCCATATGACTGGATTACCTCATCAAAGCGGATGTTCCAAGATCTCGATGCTTGCTTCGATCCATAAATGGATCGATTAAGCTTGCACACAAGATGTTCTTTGCCCTTCGCAATGAATCCCTCTAGTTGCTTCATGTAGATGGTTTTCTCAAGACTTCCATTAAGAAAAGCTATCTTGACATCCATCTGCCATACCTCATAAGCCATATGAGTGGCAATAGATATGAGAATCCTGATAGAATTAAGCATGGTTACCGGCGAAAAGGTCTCCTTATAATCGATGCCCTCTTTCTGAGTATACCCTTTCGCAACAAGCCTAGCTTTGAAGGTCTCAACCTCCCATCTAATCCTCTCTTTCTCTTGTAGATCCACTTGCATCCAATGGCTTTTACAGCATTGGGTGGTTCTACTAGCTCCCAGACATGATTAGAATCCATAGATTCTATCTCAGAATTCATTGCTCTTTGCCAAGATTCTGCATCTTTATCTTGGAGTGCTTCGTCATAGGTCCACGGATCTGGTTCTTGTTCACCAGGGACCAAGTCTGACGACTCCCCCAAGAACATGAATCTTTCAGGTTGTCTAACAACCCTCCCACTACGATGGGTACCACCTGTGTATCTTCTGTGACACACAGTGCAATGACTTGTGGTATATCCTCTTGTACCGTTGGTACTAAGGTCGGAATGTCCCCTCTTAATTCGTCAAGAATAATTCTACTCATGGGCTTGTGGTTGATTACATTGTCATCCTCTATGAATCGGGCATTCGTGCTAACGATTACCCTCTGATCCTTAGGAATATTGAACAGACCACCTTTCGTTCCTCTAGGATAGCCTACGAACAAGCCTACTTCTGTACGAGATTCCAACTTATCAGTATCTCCCTTCAGCATATGTGATGGGTTACCCCAAATCTGAATATGTCATAGACTAGGCTTTCGCCCTGTCCACAATTCTGTGGGAGTAGAGGGTACTGACTTAGATGGTACCAAGTTCAGTATGTACACTGTCGTTTCTAGAGCATATCCCTAGAACGAATCCGGCAACTCGGAGTAACTCATCATTGGTCTAACCATCACCATAAGAGTCATATTCCTTCGCTCTACTACACCATTCTGTTTGGGCATACCGAGTTCAGACAATTGGGATTGAATCCCAGGCTTTAATAAGTAAGTCCTAAACTCTGCCAAGAGGTACTCGCCACCATGATCTGATCATAGTATCTTGATACTTTTACATTGATGTTTCTTCACATCAGCCTTGAATTCTTTGAACTTATCAAAGTATTCAGACTTGCGGCGCATCAATTAAATGTACCCATACCTTGGATAATCGTCTATGAAGGAGACGAAGTATTCAAAGCCACCTTTATCCTATATAGACATAGGACCACACAAATCAAAATGAACTAATTCTAACACATCTTTGGCCCTATACCCCTTGGCCTTGAAAGGCCTCTTGGTCATCTTACCTTCCAAGCAAGATTCACAGGTTGGGAAGTCTTCCACCACCAATGAACCCAAGGGCCCACCGGCTATCAACCTTTAAATCCTACTGAGGTAAATATGACCAAGTCATAGATGCCAAAGATATGTTTGGTTCATCTTCGAAAGTTCTTTTTTCTTATTTTGGTTAGATGATGAGATATTAACTTCTATTTGCATCGTGGGAGATTTTGGTTTTAAAGTATACAAATTGCCAACCAATTTACCTGAACAGATAATCTCTCTATTCCTTTTTATAACAACACGATCATTAAAAGAAATTGAATACCCATCCTTTATTATTTTAGAAACCGAAACAAGGTTCTTTCTAAAACTAGGTACATAAAGGCAATTTCTTAAACTCAAAACATTATTTCTATCAAAAGACAAATAAACATTTCTCATTGAAATAGCCGCCACCTCCGTAGCATTGCCCATATATATGGTAATCCCTCCATCAGCTAGTTGTCTGGTTTCCTAGAACCCCTACAAAGAATTGCAGACATGATCAGTGTCTCCCGTATCTACACAATAGGTACTGGTAGATAATGATGGGGCAATTGGCGCAAAGATGATCTAGAGGATCATGGGTTTTGATGTGTGTGTCAATATGAGTAAGTTAGGATTTGTTGTTGGACTAATATGTGTATGTGAGTGTGCAGGTTTGCAGGTACACATAGGCTTGGTTGGATGTCTTCAGGTGAAGGGTGGCATGGAGGAAAGCTGGAGGCTTGTGTGCGGATCCAAGGGACCATGAATAGCAGAGACGATGAGTCGAGGGATGCAAACTTCGAGGCATGCATGAAGGGTGGTATGGAGGCAAGCCGAGGGCTTGCGTGCACATCCGAGGGATGGGAGCCGAAGACGAAGAGGGCATAAAGGCAACAGATCGAGACTGCTGATTGAAGAGTCGACCAGGTCGTGAGGCTCCGAGTGTGAGTGATTGTACTTGGGAACTAAGTCGGGAGGGTTTGAGTGCGGAGTGAAATGTACTCGGGAAGGGAACCCGAGGCTTAGCAGGGGCAGTCGACTGGGATGGCCAGAAATCGAAAGGTCATTGTAAGAATTCGAATTCAGGGAGGACCAGTCGACTGCTCCAGGAGCAGTCGACTGGCCAATGGTCAGATCCAGCTCGAGTTCTATTTAAAGGAGCTCGGTTCAAGTTGTTTACCCTTGGCGAAACTTGCTTAGATAGAGTGAGTTAGTAGCCTGTTGTGCTCAGATAGTGTCTAGAGGTTGTGGAGAGGTTTCTCCACCCACAAGGAGCTACGAGATCTAGCCGGAGGTGCTCCGGGGAATCATCCACCGACGGATTAGGGATCGCCCACCTTACGGGCAGTTGTGGAGTAAGAGTTTTTATCTCCGAACCACGTAAATAGGTGAGTTAGCATTGTTTTCATTTGTTTTATTAGATTTCTGCTCGCGCTTGCTAACATTGTAGGTAGAAAAGTCAAAAGTTGCTATCCCCCCCCTCCAGCAAGACAACAATGATCTAATAAGTGGTATCAGAGCGAAGGTCACTCATCTACGGACTAATCGCCGAGAGAGCACAAGCTAGAGGAAAAGATGATGGAAGACAAGTTGGGGGATGACATCAACACTCCACCTCCTTATGATCATAAAGATTTTGGTTATTGGAAGACAAGGATGGAGACTTGGCTTGGAATGAATTGGGAGTGTATGATGGTAATAGAAGAGCCCTTTGAAATTTGAAGAGACAAACACGAAAAGAAACTCCGACCGAGATATTTGACTAAGGAGAACAAGCACATTCTAGGGCAAATGAGAAGGTAATTAGTATATTAATTGATATTTTACCTAAAAATGTGTTGAGTGATGTAGGTAAATACGAAAATGCATATGAGCTATGGAACAAGATAGGAAAAGTCCATGAAAATCATACACAAGCTCAATTAGTGGAAGAGCCCAAGGAGACAAGTCAAATGATCCAAGAAGACAAAGAAGAAGAAGAATTGCTCATCTCATCAAGTGAAGTGGAAGAAGAAAGTGAGAGGTTGTCCACTTCATCAAGGGATGAGGAAGAGGTCACCACCTCAAGGATTGAGGGGGAGGAGCAACCCACTTCCAAACTGGAGCAAGAAGAAGCTCCAACCTCCACCAAAGCCAAATCAAAAGAGCACATCATATGCTTTGGATGCAACAAAAGGGGCACTACAAGGACAAGTGTCCACTAGGTAAAAAGGAGGTAATCCCTAACCCAACTCAATTCATTTTAAATCTAATTGGGTTGTAGGGAAAAGAAAGAAAAGAAGCACATTAGGTGCTATACTTGTGGGGAGTTAGGACATTATCACACTCAATGTCCGAGAAAAGGAGAGCTCAAGAAGATGGAGCACTTAAGAAGATGGGAAAAAGTAGAGAGGAAATGAAGCTCATATCAAGGGGGAGCTACAAGGTAAGGGAGGTAATCCCTAACTTTACATGTGCTTCCAATGCTTTTATGAATGTTAGAAATAATAATGATTGCTTCCCTATGCATACTTTTGGCTTTAAGTATCATGATAGAAGTAAGAGTACTATTGCGTGCCAAAATACCAAGAAATCCATGATTCATGATAAATCTAGGGTTACTAGACCTAAGGATCAAGGCATCAACCCTAAGAAAGGGAGACACACGCATAAGAAAATAGGTAGATCTAGGAGTGATCAAAATGGGCATGGTGATACTAAGGTTAGAAATTTAGAAAAGGAAAATCAAGCTTTGAGGGCAAAACTTGACAAATTAGAAAAGAACCTTGATAGACTCATTAGAGGA
>JAGFNQ010005777.1:19211-107410 GCA_024364735.1 Boesenbergia rotunda | reverse complement strand
CTTGGCTCCTGTCTGCTAGCTGTATCGTCACGCCAGTGGACTGTAAAGGGCCTATGCCGAGCATCTGAAAGACTGACCTGGGCATCACATTTATAGAAGCTCCTAAGTCTAACATAGCATCGTGAAATATGGTGCTCCCAATCTCACAAGAAACAGTAAACATCCCAGGGTCTTCACATTTCTGAGGTAGGGCATGGATAAGCGAAGAAACATTTTTCCCAATGCTGACCAATTCATTTTCCTTAAGCTTCCTTTTGTTAACACAAAGATCCTTCAAAAACTTAGCATACTTTGGAACTCTTTTGATCATGGTCAACAAAGGTATATTGATCTCCACTTTGCTGAAAAGCTCCACTAGTTCATTAAATTCCTTAGCCTTCTCCTTCTCCCCTTGTCTTTTGGTTGGAGTTCTCCCCTGTGGAAAAGGTAAAGGAACCCTAAAATCATCTTCTTTGGCCGGAGTGGAGAGGCTGAATTCTGCTGTGCTGTCCCTGCGTAGTGGCTGCTGTCCCTTGCGTCTCGGCACTGATTTTTCTTCTCTGTTTGCCACCAAATTTGGAGGGTGCTCAAAGGATTGAGTTGGGAACGGGCTAGAGGTGGAATCAGCTGAATTTGAACTCATTTCAGTGTTGTTTTGGGCCGGAATTGGAGAAGCTGTTCCGGTTTCCTGAAAATTCTGCTCTTGGACTCTTTGGACTTGAGGTGACCTTCCACTCCTCAAATATATTAGCACTCACATTCCCCTTTGGGATTAGGAACAGTTTGGGAAGGAAGTTGATTTGATCCTTGAGCTTGATTGTGATTGATCCCACTCGCCAATTGCCCTATTTGCCTCTCAACATTTTTGGTTGTGTTGTTGTTGTTGTTGTTGCCAAGCTTGTTTGTTGTTGTTGTGTTTGTACAACTTGTTGTAGCATCTCCATCACTTGCTGATGCTGAAAGTCTCCTCCACTTGAGCCCCCATAACCTCCTTGGTTTACATAGCTCTTTGTCTGACCTTGAAAGGATGAAGAAGGCTGAAATTTTGATTGCTGATTTGGTTGAAAGCTTGACTGTTGGGGCTGATACGCAAACTGATTTGCCTGATTGAATTGCTGATTAAACGGTTGATTTGCATGGAAACTTTGCTGGGCGTTGTGACCTTGAAAATACTGATTTGGAGCTTGAAAATTAGATGGCGAGGGCTGAAAATTCTGGCCTTGAAATCCTTGACCATAGGGCTGAAATTGTTGATTCATGGGCTGTGATGGTTGGAAATTCGATTGGTTTTGAGCTGGAAAAGCTGGGAATGATTGCCATCCTTGCTGCCCTTGATAAGGTTGCTGGAATTGAGGATCAAATGGCTGAAATTGTTGCTGAAAATGTTGAGAAGTAGGCTGAAATGAAGGCTGAAAACTTGAGTTTGATGGCTGAAATTGTTGCTGCGTGTTCTGAATTGGTTGGGTCTGCTGTAAGTTCGGTTGGGGCTGCTGTGATGACTGAGTTTGAGGCTCTTGTTGGCAGAAAGCATTCCCATACCTCAAGTTAGGATGATTCCTCCAACCGGGGTTGTAGGTAGATGAGTAGGGGTCATTTCTTTGATGGAATGGAGCTCTAGCCAAGGCCGCAACCGATTCATCTTGTTGGAGATTTGGACAATGGTCCGAATTATGTTCTTGGCTTGAACAAATGCTACATACTCTTGTAACTTGATTTGGAAATGAAGTTGTTGTTGAATTTGAAGCTTGGTTCACATTGTTCGCTGCCATTTGCGTCACTAAAGATGCCAACTCCGTCAATTTGTTCTCCAACAAAGAGCTTTTGCTTTCTTTTTGTTCACTAGGCGACACTTGAGCTTCATGAACCCCTCTTGTAGTGAGTGCTCTACTCCCAAATTGTTGAGTATTCTCCGCCATGTTAGAAATGAGCACTCTAGCTTGCTCCGGAGTTTTATTCACCAAGGCTCCCCCTGCCGCAGCATCAATCATGCTCCTATCCATAGGTAACAAACCTTCATAAAAATATTGCACAAGAAGTTGCCTCACTAATTTGGTGTTGAGGACAGCTAGAGCATAACTTCTTGAACCTCTCCCAATAATCATAAAGGGACTCTCCAACCACTTGTTGAATCCCACAGATACTTTTCCTGATAATGGCGGTCCTCGATGCTGGAAAAAATTTCTCTAAAAATGCTCTCTTCATCTCAATCCAACTAGCAACATGTCCAGTGGGCAAATAATACAACCAATCCTTAGCAGCTCCAGTCAAAGTAAAAGGAAATGCTCTTAACTTAATGTCTTCTTCAGAAACGCCCTGAGGCTTCATAGTAGAGCACACCACATGGAACTCGTGCAAATGTCTGTTTGGATCCTCCCCAGATAAACCCTGAAACTTTGGCAACAAATTGATGAGTCCAGATTTTAACTCAAAACTTCCCCCTAGCTCTGGATATGCTATGCTGGAGTACTGAAAGGCAGCATCAGGTGCTGCAAGCTCCTTCATGGTTCTCTGGTGGCCTGCCATGTCAATGCCTGAGTGAGTGCTGATAATCTGAATAGGAGGGATATCTGCAGTCTCAGAATGAAGTGCCTGGCTCCTCCTGACTCTAAAGGTCCTCTCAATCTCAGGATCAAAATCTTCTAATTCAGCACCTAGAGACCTGGTCATAAAAACAGAACAAATCGCAGTAAAAGTGAATAAAAAGATAAAACAAATAAAATCAAATCAAAAGATATGACAATAAGCACAGAAACAAATCAAGAATGATATGAAATAAGTGCGCAAGCTAAAATCAAACAAGTCAACTAACAGTTCCCCGGCAACGGCGCCAAAAATTTGACGCGCCCAAATATACTAGATTAATTTTGTCACGAAATGTATGGGCTCATCAAATTTAAATATATAAATGAATAGCTGGAAACCCTTTTACAAGCAAAATGTGTAAGAATGTAGCAAAGGGGCCACAGGTCGTATTTTTCTCGGGGATAGTTGTCGTGCTTGATTCAAACTTGTGGTTATGTGTCGTTTTTGGGGTTTCAAATAAGTAATGAAGTTTTGATTTTTAATTGAAAATGAAAATGAAATGAAATGAAAGAAAGTGACTTAACTAATAACTAGACAAGAAGTTGACACTTAAGGAAAACTCAACTAGTGGTAAACCAAATAAAAACAAGATACTTGACCGAATTGGAAGGCAAATCTAAGTCAATTGCAAAGAAACACTAAACTGAGATTTAGAGGTAGTGATGGCAAGTTTCGGAAATGAACAAGCTAAGACAAAAATGTATCATGCAAAATTGGAGCTCAACCAAGCAATGGCCATTCAACTAGCTAAAGAATTTAGACTCAACCACTGCATTCGAGATTCAAGTACGAGTAAGTGCAAGTTTGTCAAATTCAGACACACACATAGGCTGCAAAACGAAATTGAATTCAGATTTCAAGAAGTGCAATTCAATTGGCACGCAAATGAAGTTTCCTTGTATCAACTACCTCCAACTCTACAAAATCTGCATGTTTCGGCTCCAATTTTCAAGCTGAGTGATTCAATTGGAAAACACTGGAATTAAGAAAGAACTAAGCAATATTACATCCAGGACTCGAAACTGAAGGCAATTCTATAGAAGCACAAATGCGGAAATGGAATAAGCAAAACAGATGGGATCGTTTTTTCAGATTTTAGATGGCAAACACAATGGAATTGATGCACAAAAACTCAAAGCCAATGCTATCCTAACCCAACAAACTATCTATCCAATACTAGAGCAGTAATTAACAGCTAAGAAACTCAGAAATTCGAATACAAATTCAGATATCGAAAATGAGAAAACAAAACTACACTAAACTTGGCACGCTAACACAACAATTGGCACGCAACTAATAGAACTAAACTAAACTGAAATTTGAGCTATTCATTCACTAAATAAGTCCCTAAATTACTCTACTTGCAGAATTGAAGCTAAATTACAGCAAACAACTCAAGAATCGAAAGTTACAGCAGCTGAACAGAAGTTTCAGAATAAAACAGTGCAAATTCGAAATCTACAGCTAAGAAAATGAATTAAACTGAGAAATCTACTCCTCAACTCCTTCCTCAGCTCGAGAAATCCTTGGTTGTCAATCAAGAACCGGCTTCGAACCCCTAGGCTCGGCAAATCGCTGGACAATCAATTCTGAAGTGTTTCTGAACAGAAGCTGCGCTTAATGGAACATTTCATCCGATTCACTTCATCTCGAGTGGAAGAGCTGCGATGATGATATGGGAGACTTCTGAACTCACCCGAGAACCCCTACAGATGGTTCAGAAGCTTTGAAATGGATTGATGTCGAGAGGAAGTTGATCGGACTGAGAACTGCCGGAACCCCCAAGGAGTCCTCTGTTCCAGCGCAAATCAGCACAATTCTTCAATTACCAATCGCCAACAACTCGATTCTCGATCAAGGAATGAAGATGAGGTGGTCACGCCTTCATGGAAACAAGAAATTCGAAGAACGATGAAGAAACGGGGAAGAACAGCGAAGAACAGTGGAGGCTGGGCTGAAGACGCGACAAGGGTAAGGCTGCGGAAAAATTTCCTTAAGTATTAACCAACGGACGGCTGTGATTGATTTGCTTCAATCCAACGGCTGATCTTAGTCCGATTTGAGCCAAACTTTGATGATGAAGATCTGGGGTCAGGATCTGCCTAATGGTAGCTCGGATCCTCCAGATTTGCAACGGATGGTCCAGATCTAGCTAATCTTTGAATGGATGATCTAGAGCCCTCCAAGCTTGATCCAACGGTTGATTTAGCTCTGATTGTGATGAAACCTTCAGATCTTGATCAGGGTGCTTGATCAACCCTAGCTTTAGCTTGGATTGCTTCAGATCATCCCGGATGGCTCCGATCTAGCCGCTTTCGAATCGAACGGCCCAGATTTAATCGTAATCTTGGTAATCTGATCTGGGTCAATTCCGACTCGAGTTTGACCCAATATGCCCTAGGTCTTTGAACCTTGATGCCTACAAAAAATAAATCAAGAATTTAGCGGCCAATTAAATCAAATATGTGTACTTTTGCATTAAAGTCCAAAATATGAATAAATTCTAAAACCTAGGCGATTTCACAATTTTGGCAATAAAAACATGGATCAAACAGGGATTTTAGCAGCTCAAATGATCAATAAAATGGAATCTATCATGGACCCAGGATGATTGGGTATAAGCCGAAGTGCCCGAAGATGTTTGAACAGCCTACAAAGGATTTTACCACTCCTTGCGAGGAGATGTATACCCAAGGCCTATCGTCGGATTATTACTTGAAGCCTCTGGCCAGAGCATCACATGATCTGAGTATGAATATCTCAGATACATGAGAGTAATTAGAATCCGTTGGACGAGGAAGACATTACTTGGGCTAGGTGTGACTTAGTCAGCCTAGTGGGGACTGACACACATAGACCGTGTCCTGAACCAAGTGGGTATAAGATGGTGAAGGGAATGAGGCACGATTCATTAAAGCTGCTGAAGGGTTTTAGAATTATATCTGAGGTCAACCGTTGATCTTTCGATTATTTGGGGGTCATGATGTACTACTAGGTGCCACTCATGATCGTTCTATAATTGGTTGATTATAGACGGCCAACATAAATCGAAAGCCTATTTAGTCACATGCACTACGAGTAATCCGAGGGATTTAAAACGAGTTGAAAATTAGATTTTTCGATCAAGAAAGATAAGTCGAATCTGGATTTTTCAGAGACCCATCGGAAGCTTAAAATGGCTAAGTCTTTTGAAGGCTTATTGGACGAATTAAATGAGTTTAATTCGTAAGGTGACGGCTTGGATTTGGCCGGCCAAAGAGGGTCCCCAACCTCTTTGGTTTGGTCGGCCACAATAAAAAGGGAAACCAAATTGTTTGGTTTAAATTATAAAATAAATCGAGCGTGATTTGTTTTATAAAATTATGGATAAAGAAATTTATATAAAGAAATTTATATAAAGAAATTTTTATAAAGAAATTTATAGAAATTTATTCTTTTTTGTGGAAATAAAAATGAACCATGGATTGGTTTATTTTATTTTATAAAATCAATTATGAATTGATTTTTCCATGATAAAAAAAATTTATATAGTAAATTTCTTGTAAAAATTTATTCCATAATAAATGGGGAGACATGGTTGTTTTTATTATAAATTAAGTTATAATAAAAACTTGGCATAACGGAATAATTCATAGAAAAATTTATAAGATAAATTTCTTATGAAAAAATTATTCCGTTAAAAGGAGACTTGGCGATAAAGAGGCTACTATATAAAGGTACAAAGGCAAGGCTTGAAAAATTAATTCAAGAGATCAAGGATTCTTGCCTAGCCTCTCTTCCTCTCCTTCTCTCCCTCTCCCTCTTCTAGGGTCGGCTACCTTCTCCCTCTTCTAGGGCCGGCTGCCCTCACCTCCTTTGCCGTGAGCCACCTCCACCAAGAAGGTGCCAATGAAGAAGAAGAAGCGGGGCGCAACTCCTTCCTTCCTCCCGGAATCTTGATTCCGTTTTTCATTTGGTGGTTAGTTTTCCATCTCTCTCTCTTGATATTCTTGTCGTGCCTTTGGAGAATCTAGTAGTTCTTGTCGGCACGAAACTCATGGCTTTGCGAAGTCATCCTGAAGAGAACTCGGCGTGGATGCGAATAGAGGCGGAGTTTCCAAGGGACGCTATGGTTGGATCTCGTCCCTTTCTACGAGATACGTGAGGTATTAAGTAAATTAGTTTACTTTCTGTAAAATTTTAAATGTATGATCATGTCTCCACAACATAAGGTTGCATGCTAGATACGTGGTTAAAATAATTTGAGAAATTATTTATGCTAAACCTTCCGTTGCACGTAATTAAATTTTAAAATTACGAACCCGTATCCATGTTAACATGCACCCAGTCCCAACATAATAGCCATATTGAGTATGATTCATGAATGATTGTTAGAGTTGTGGGAATTTTAGTGTAAGTGTTAATAGGCCTTATATGGGCTCTAAATGGTAGAAATTCCTAATGGGTCTTAAATAGCACATCATTAGTTATCCTAATGGGCCCCATGAGGATAAAAGAAATAACACATCATGTAATGGGCCTTAATTTAGATGGGCTTGCAAAAGAATAAAAAAAAAATGAAATGATGTAGGTGTCAAGGATCTAACCTTGGACCTTAGAGATGTTGTAAGCCTTAAGAATGCATATGTAACTAATTCACCTAGCAAGGGAGTGCTATTATGAGGATAAAGGAAATTATAGATAGGTGTAAGGATAAGGGAGATGAAGAGGCACCATGGAGGATGAAGAGTCACCATGGAAGGAAAAGGGTCACCATGAAAAATGAAGAGGCATCTTCTTCATTTACTATAAGAAGATGAGGAAAGAAAAAAAAAATGCCATAAGACATTTTCTCCTCCTTCTCTTTGCCGAAACGACCCAAGCCCTTTCTCCATCAAGAAAATTCTCTCTAAGAAGATCTAGTGAAGGCTTTGGGTTTGTGAAGCAAAGGGAAGAGCCAAGGAGCAAGAAGTTCTTTCTTTCTCCTTCTAGGTGATATATTTTGTTTGGAAATCTTTAGCACAAGGGTAAGACTCCCCTCACCTACAACATAATAGCTTATATACGTTTTGTTTATGTTCTTGTATGATCTTGCGATGTATTGCTAAAAATCGCGAAGTTTTTCCCTATGAGTGGATTTCGGCCAAGCATGGATTTAGGGCCTAGGTTTGTGTTTGAGGCTATCTAATGACTCCAATGTTTTCTTGATGTTAAGCTATGAGTTATGATGAGAAAAAAAAGATGAAGCAAAAAGACCCTTAAAAGTTTAGGCCAAGACTCTCAAGAAGCCATAGACTTTTTGGCCATAAGAAGATGTTGGGGTTCTTTTTGACTAGCTAATGGTTTTTAATTCCTTGTTAATGTTTGTTTAAGGGTTTTATATATATTTTAGGCCATGTTTCCCCTCTGAACATGTTCGGTTAATACCCTAAATAAGGGCAAAAAAAATGAGTTGAAGATGCTGTGTTACTTGCTAATGCTTCCTAGTGTTAGAGTATGTATTATATGCATGTTGTATGAATCAATTGTTTTTGTTTTTGTCATTTTCATGTTGATAAGAACCTTAGAAGTTTCTGATCAGTTTCTTAGATTAGGTTTTAGGATGGGTTAAGGTCACTACTTCACTTGATAATGTCTCTTGATAATAGGGTATTCAATGTATGCATGTTGTATGAGTTGTAAGATGTTGTGTTGTGTTTTTATGCCATGATAACCCTATCTAAATGTTTTGATCAGTAGGGTATATGATGAATTATGGTTGAATTAATGGTATCCATATTTCATTATGCCATGATAGATGAAAAGAAAAAAAAAGAGTTAAAGATGTCATGTTACTTTCTAACATTTCCTAGTGTTGGAATATATATTATATGCATGTTGTATGAATCAATTGTTCTTATTTCTTTATCATTTTCATGTTGATATGAACTTTAGAAGTTTATGATCAATACCTTAAATTGGGTATTAGGATGGGTTAATGTCACAACTTCACTTGATGATGTCTCTTGGTAATAAGATATTCAATGTATGCATGTTGCAAGAGTTGTGTGATGTTGTGTTATGTTTTTAGCTATGATAACCCTATCTAAATGTTTTTGACCAGTAGAATATATGTGGAATTATGGCAGAATTAAAGGTATCTATGTTTCATTATGCTATGATAGATGAAAAAAATGGAACAAGTTCCCTAGATGTATTATCCTTAGTTTTAAATTGAACATTATGTGTTTTATGAACCATGAATGATAAGTTGGCATGTTATGAATTTTCTCTCCATGCCATGTTCATGCTTGAAAGTTATGATGATATTTATGTTTTGAATGTATGCCCATGACATGTATGACATTATGAATAAAAGAATGTCTAAAGAGCAATTTCTAAGAAAAGAAAAGAAATGACGATCAAAATTGCTATGGAAAGAAAAGAAATCATGTATGCTATTTTACTTTATGTACTGGCTTGTATCGGATCTTGAAAAAGGTCCAAAGGGTGGGCTCCTAAGCAAGGCCCTGGTTCTGCACTACCGTAACTGTCCCTAGGCTAGAGGTTGCCTAGTGCCTTAGTAGGTCGGGATTAGTTACATCATACTCTACTAAGGGATGCGCGCAAATGATGAATGGGTACAAGCCAGGGATCCCAATGATGATGATATGTTAATGTTCAAGTATTATATTATATATATATTTCAAATATGCACATGTTTATGTTTAATGATATTGCATATACTATGTTTAATGTTTATGCATATGTTTATGTTTAATGATATTGTATATGCTATGTTTAAGGTTTATGCACATGTTTATGTTTAATGATATTGCAAATGCTATGTTTAATGTTTATGCACATGTTTATGTTTAATGATATTGCATATGCTATGTTTAAGGTTTATGCACATGTTTATGTTTAATGATATTGCATATGCTACGTTTAAGGTTTATGCACATGTTTATGTTTAATGATATTGCATATGCTATGTTTAATGTTTATGCACATATTTATGTTTAATGATATTGCATATGCTATGTTTAATATTTATGCACATGTTTATGTTTAATGATATTGAATATGCTATGTTTAATGTTTTTGCACATGTTTATGTTTAATGATATTGCATATGTTATGTCTAATGTTTATGCACATGACTATGTTCTAAAGATTATGCGAATGATAAGTGCTTTAAGTATTTACACATATTCATGTTTTAAGTGTTTATGCTTATGTGCTTTAGATGCTTAAATTGTTTATTCATATTATATGTTTATGTCAAATGATGTAGATTTCTACTTATATGTGATGTACGGATTTTGTGAGTAAGCAAGGAGCTTACTAAGCATTTTATACTTATAGTATACCTTCTTATGTTGTAGATCAAACTAAAGGGGAAGCAGCAGGTGGGCATGTGTGTGTGTGGCAGTGACTTGGCAGAACGATCCTACTGTTGTCTTTACTCTTACTTATGGACTTATTTCTCATGGACTTAATGTTGCTACTTATAAACTGCATGTCTTAGTTCTTATGGTTACGCTTACTACTTGTTGGAGTTGAAGTTCTTTATGATATACATGCTTAATGTAGAACTATATACTCTCTTGTTAAATATGCTATGCTATGATTCACATGCTTAATGTAGTTTAGTTAGAAAGAAATTTATCCAATTGCATATGTTCATAATTTAGTATTATTTCCGCTGCTATATTTACTCTTCATATGCAATAATGTACGAAAGAAAAAAAAAGTAACGCGTCACTCACGTAAGGGGCGGGCGTTACACTTGGCCAGTGCTTATCCCCTTCACTAGGGCGCTTGAGTTAACTGGGGCGCCTGTGTTAACACAATCGCCTCAATGACTTGGTCCTGAGGCTTGCGTGGCAGTTTGCTTCGAATGGCTGGAATCCCTCTTTGGCTGGGGCGCCTATCTCAACACAGGCGCCTAGCCCAGTGAGGCGCCTCACTCCATTGAGGCGCCTGAATACTAAAACCTTTATTCTTTCGTTACTGTAATCAAGGTTAGTTCCAATACACAAGAAGCATATAAATGATAAGATTAAACCATGTTTTACAGCATGAGCTATCTTGGTTCTAACTTTGGGCTTCCCAAATGGAATCCTAGGTCGAACCGACGCATAATGTTCCCTCCTACGGCGAACGCATCCTCACCTACTCCTCTCAGGAGAAGTTACCTGTTTGCCAACCGGCTCCTCCGGTTGGACTTTTGCCCAACTTCACTCACAAGGTCTTAGTGCCCAGTTTCATTCACCAGGTCTTCGGTGCCTAGTCCCCGACCAGGTCTTAGTGCCCAGCTTCACTCACCAGGTCTTAGTGCCCAGCTTCACTCACCAGGTCTTAGTGCTCAGGTTCACTCACCAGGTCTTAGTGCCCAACTTCACTCATCAGGTCTTAGAGCCTAGCTTCACTAACCAGGTCTTAGTGCCCAACCATACATCATGACTTAGTTGCCCAGCCCGCGGGCAGGACATAGTGCCTAGTGTACCTAGGACTTTACCTGCACACTTGATTACCATTGTTAGATCATAACATAACCTTAACTTATGAACCCTTTGCCATTATCAAAATATAAGTTTGACTTTGGTGCTTTCGACACCAACACGCCTGTCTCATCACAGGCTCCTAGCCCAGTGAGGCGCCTCACTCTATTGAGGCGCCTGAATGCAGAAACCTTCACTCCTTCGTTCCTGCAATCAGGGTTAGTTCCAAAACACAAGAAGCATATAAATGATAAGATTAACCTATGTTTTATAGCCTGAGTTGTCTTGGTTTTGACTTTAGGCTTCCCAAATGGAACCCTAGGTCGAACCGACGCCTAATGTTCCCTCCACATGGAACACGTCCTCACCTACTCCTCTCAGGAGATTTTACCTGTTTGCCAACCGGCTCCTCCAGTTGGACTTTTGCCCAATCCCCTGGATCAGGTCTTAGTGCCCAGCTTTACTCACCAGGTCTTAGTGCCCAGCTTTACTCACCAGGTTTTTGGTGCCCAACCCTCGGCCAGGACTTAATGCCCAGCTTTACTCACTACGTCATCGGTGCCTAGCCCTCGGCTAGGACTTAGTGCCCAGCTTTACTCACTAGGACATAGTGCCTAGCGTACCTAGGACTTTTATTGCATACTTGATTAACCTTGATAGATCACAACACACCTTAACTTCTGAACGCTTTGCCATTATCATAACACAGGTTTGACTTTGGTGCTTCGAGCTCCAACAATTATACTTGAACTCGGGCGCCTGATAGGCTACAGGGGTGCCCTCCACATCACCGCTTTAGTCGCCTCGTTATCCACAGACTCGTGCAAACTTTATCGTGTTCATGGGTGTCTGGGAGCACTGGGGCGCCTGGAGCTGGCGTGGTGCATCCAACCAGCGACCGCCAACTCAGCTTCACTAACAGCTAAGACAAACCCCTCTGGGGTGCCTGAGTCCTCTCAGGCGCCTGGGTTCTCTGGTGGCGCCTAAGCCCTCTCAAGCACCCCTGATCGTAGTAGTTGATCCCTTTTACCTGCAATCAAGGTTAGTCCAAGAACAATAATAATATAAAAAATTCATGCATGAAGGACAGCTAGAGCTATCTAGTTCTGACTTTGGATTCAAATGAAATCCTAGGTCGAACATATGCCTACTGTTCCCTCTTTCGGGGAAAGCGTTCTCACGTACTCCACTATGGAGAAGTTACCTTTTGCCAATTGGCTCCTTCGGTAGGACTTTTGGTCAGCCTCCGAAACTCCCAAATCTCGAGATGTCCTTACCATGACCCGTCTCTACTTCTGTCCTAGTCATCGCTCGGCTATGTCTTTTGCCCGATCTTTCGGATTAGGTCTTCGATGCTCAGTCCCGGACCAAGACTTCGTGCCCAATTCCTCGAACTAGGTCTTCGTGACTAGCTCTTGGCCAGGACTTCATGCCAGTCCTCGACTAGGACTTCGTGTCAACCCTTCAGGCCAAGACTTCGTGCCTAGCTAAACTAGGACATTTCTACACACATAATAAATCTATTAGATCACAACACAAACTTAACTTTGAATCCTTTGCCATTATCAAAACTTTAACACCTGAATTTTTCAAAAAATTTTAAAAAATAAACAAAAAAAACTAAAAATTTCTTTTAAAGGGGTCAGAGCAAAGGCTCAAACCTGCGACCCGCGATCCGGGTTGGTTTCAAATTTTCATTAGGGATAGTAATCATCTTGTTGAAATATGGAACCGATATTAGATAAGTAATAGTAAGCATCCTTTATGGGAGATGGTTCAACTTCCAATTAATATATAAAGGATGGAAAGGAGAGAAAACCAAGGGTTTTCTCCTACTTCTTCTTCCCTACGAATACCAAGAGAGGAGAGTTAGGGTTTCTTAACAAGAGGAAACTAGGGTTCTCGTAGGGCCAAGGGTTGGAAGATCGCGTAAGGAAGAAGATTCTATGCTGGGTAGTATGTTTAGAAGCACAAGGATGTAAGTGTTAGTAGGAGCCCTAGAGCCAATTATATGATGATTGACTAGGGACATTTTGTATCATATTCTATTATTAATAAAGGCATGTTTGGTTATTATACTTACTTTGTATTTGTGCCAAATAACTAAGTATAATAATGTCCTTGGGTAGTAGGTTCTTATCTACATTATATCAATTGGTTGAATCGATAGTGAGATGATGTAGAGAACACTACTCTAAACCATTCCTAGTCAAGTATTAATATTCAAGGACAATATTAATACATGGAGACTAGCATGTAGGTCAACTGATGACTTGAGCTCACAAGTCATGGATATGTGATATCAAGTTGACACATGGGTATACATTGGAGAATGTGTACTGAATGACCCGCCATGAGAAAGTTTCATAGATTGTCATATGAGTGTCATAAACATTCTCATGTGACTATTGGTATGAATAGTCCTTAGACCTGAAGTCACTACGGTTCCCTACATAAGGAGTTATGTACTTAGGTATCGTCAAACGTCACCCGTAACAGGGTGGACTATAAAGGCGATGACTGGGTATGTAATAAATTATGTGGAGGGATGTGAGTGATGTAGATGGGATTTATCCCTCCCATATGACGGGAGTGATATCTGTGGGCCCCTTGATCGAGTAGGACTGCTAAAACGCATGACCATGCTCGAATGAGTCAATATGAGATATTGAGCTCAATTGTTTGAGTGAGTCTACTCAGGGATCAAGAAACACAAAGATTGATCGTGGATGACACGGTCTATGCCTCATTGGTCAATCTAGATATCGAGGATAGAAGGACAAGGTCATACATTGCCATAGTCACGGAGGTTAAGTCAGATCTCGAGTTTCTTGTTACTTGGGTAGCATTGATGCATTGCTAGATGCCGCTCATTGCTTTTGTGTCTAAATTGGTTTAGACACAATGCCAACGTTACGAGAGCCTATTGGGTCACACACTAAGGACACGATGCTTCGGAGATTAATTTATCTTGGTTTGGCTAAGATTTAATCGGAATTGGATTAATTGAGTTAGACTCAAGTGAACCCAATTGGATTATGGATTGAGATCTAATTTGAGTTAAACGCATTTAGATTAGACTCAACCACATTTGGATGAAATATTAATTCATTAAAATGTTTAATGAATTAATAAGAGAGGAAGATGGAGAGTTTCTCACCATTAGAGAGTTACATGAAAAGTTAGATAGTTACATTAAAATGTTTAATGAAGGGAAGTTTAAAAGGCAAAAACTCCTCTTGATATGAGTATAAAAGAGTTTGTCCCTTGTCATTTGGATGACAACTTCTCATTTTCTTTCCCCTCTTCCTTCTCTTCTCCATCTTGGCCGAAACCCACATCTTGGGTTCTTGGTGTTTTGTGAACTACCTCAAGTTGCTAGCACAACTAAGGTAGTTCTTCTCCGAAGTAGAGATATCGTGTTTGTGTGGATACGAATAGAGGCACGGACACTTGAACGTGCAAGAGATCCGGCGGTGCTTGGACGAGCGGGATAAACGTAAGGGCACGCTCTAAAGGTATACGCTTTAGATAGATCTATTAGATAGATGATTTCGTACGAGTTTTTCTTTCGCATGGATCGCTCGAGGGATCTTGTTTCCGCTGCGTCTTTGTGTTTATGTCACCTGAAGATCCCAACAGTAAGTAGATCACTCACCTGCAATAAAAGTAGAATTCATGTGATTCTAAGCATGATTCTAAGCCTTTTTGGGGGTTGTGATCTTAGTATAGCAAGACCAAGGTCTTGATTGGCCCAAAAGCAAGTTTTGGGATTTTGGCACGCAAGGTGCTCGATGGAAGTACCGAGTGAGATCGAAGTCTTGTGATTCTCAAAAGCGAGTTTTGGGGGAAGTCTTTGTTGGGATCGGGTGCATGTTGACATGGATGCGGGTTCGTAATTTCAAAATTAATTACGTGCAGTGGAAGGTTTAGCATAAATAATTTCTCTAAATCATTTAACTACACATCTAAGCATGCAATTTTATCTTGTGTAGACATGATCATATATTTGAAATATTGCATAAACATAAACTAATTTACGTATTACCTCGTGTAACTCGAAGGAAGGGACGAGATCCAACCGTAAGCGTCCCTTGGAAGCTCCGCCTCTATTCGCGTCCACGCCGAGTATCTTCGAGATGACTTCGCAAAGCCACGAGTTTCGTGTTCTCGAGAACTACTAGATTCTCCAAGAACGTGACGAAAAAAACCAAGAGAGAAGTCGGAAGACTAACCACAAAAGGATGGCCGGAATCAAAATTCTGGCGAAGCAAAAGAAGAGACTTGCGGCAAAAAGATCCTTGCGGCAAACTCTAGTTCCGGCAGCACCTTCTTCCGGCCAAGAGATGGTCGGAGCTTCCTTCTCCTGCAGTAGGTGGTGGTCGGCAGGGAAAGGGCAGGAGCGGCCGGCATGTGCTCCTTCTTGGGGCTGGTTGGCGCACGTCAAGAAGGGGAGAAGAGAAGGAGAGAAAGAGAGGGAGAGAGCCTATGCCTTCATCTCTTTTATTATCACCCAAGCCTTGCCTTGGGTCCTTTATATAGTGGCCTCTCAACCATCAAGCCTCTCAAATATGGAATAACTTATTCCATCATGCCAAGTTTGATTTTATATCATGGTTAAAATCATATTTTAATTCATGATAAAAAATCAATCAAGTCTCTTCTCTTCTATGGAATAAATTTCCTTATCATGGTAAATCAATCCATGATTGATTTTATAAAATAAACCAATCCATGGTTCATTTTAATTTCCATGAAAATAAACCAAATCTTGGTTTATTATATAAAAATTTATATCATCCATAATTTTATAAAACAAACCACACTTGATTTATTTTATAAATTAAACCAAAAACTTGGTTCACTCCGTTTGTTGTGGCCGGCCAAGCAAAGAGGATGGAGGCCCTCTTTGGCTGGCCCATCCAAGCCAAGCCTAATGAATTAAACTTATTTAATTCATCTATTAAGTCCTCAAAAGACTTAGCCATTTTACGCTTCCGATGTAACGCCCCAAATTTCCCTCTATAACGATGTAATAATTGATCATGTGGCCAAGAATAAAATTATGAATTTAAAGGGGGAAATTTCGAATAAAGAAGATATTGAGCACCTTCTTGATATATGGTGAATGGGTGCGATAATTATGTTTATATGCTACATTAATATTATGCTTGACATCATGCACATGAATGAATGAATAATGATATGAATATGCATGTGTATGAATTAAATGGGTAGCATTCTCTTGTTGGGCTTTGGATACATGGGCTTGAAGAAATTAAAAAGGAAAAGAAAGCAAAAAAAGGAGGTGCCAAGGATTGAACCTTGGACCTCAAAGGAAAGCAAAGCCTTAAGAATATTAATGTAACCAATCCACCTAGCAAGGGAGTGCTATTACAAGAGGATGGGGAATTGTAGATAAGTGGCAAAGAAGATGAAGAGACACAAGGAAATTGAAGAGACACCATTAAAGAGGTGCTTGCCTCTTTACTCACCATAAAAGGTCATGAAGAGGAGGAAATGCCTAGGCATTTCGACCAAGAAACCTTTCCCCTTTCTCTCCACCAAACTCTTCTCCTTCCTCCTTTCCCTCACCGAAATTCTAGAGCCCCTTGCAGCCCAAAACCGAATCACAAACCTAGAGAAACCGAAAGAAGAAAAGAAGAGAAGAACAAGAGGATTGCTAGAGTTTAAGAGGTCATTTCTTCTCCAAAATTTGGAGATCTTTTGGGAACATAAGCACAAGTGGTAAGACTCCCTCACCTACAACATAATGGCTTTTTTATGTGTTTTTATGATTTTTATGTTTGCTTGTGATGTTGGGTGAAAGAGGATGGAAGAAAACCTTGAGGGAAGTTTCGGCCATAAAGGGATACCCCTTTTTCTATGTCCAAAAACTTAAAGGAAGAGTTCATGAAATTGTTACTACCTTTTTGTAATAAATATATGATGGATACATGGTGTTTGAATGCCCTCCATGATGTAAAGGACTTGGAAGAATTCGGCCAAGTCATGAAATGGGTAAATGTTGATGCATGAAGTAGGCTATTGTTCTAATGATTGTTTCCTTGCTATATAAATGTTTTAGGCCAAGAAATTTTGTGGAATCTATGCTAAGGGACCCCTGTAACATTCAGCCAAGGGACCTTAAATTATGCCTTAAAACAGATTTTTATAGACCTTCATGAAGTTATGGTTAAATCAAGTGATATGCATGTGATTGGGTGTTTTATTTCATGATGGAAATAATTTATACCTTAGGGTCAGTACCTTATCTAAGTTGTTTGAGCCTAAACTCATGCTTCATTCTATGTATTGATGTTTAGAAAAATGTTACATGTACCCATATGCATGATAATCCAAGTAGAACTCTAGATCATACACCTAGACTAGTGTTTGGTGAAGTACAAACTACTTTTGCACTTGTGAATGAATTCTTATGAAAAATATACTTTTATTCCCATGTTATGTGAATGATTATGCTATAAAATCCCTACTGTGAGTTTCGACAAATTACAAGAATAAGGGTTAAGAATAGGCTCGAGTACAAAGCATGCCCCTAAACTAGTATTTAATGAAGCCTAGACTACCTTTATGCTTGTATATGACCTTAATGGTAAAATATATTTTTGTTTACATGTTATATGTACTATTAGACCATGTTATACATACTATGAATTTTGGCCAATTACTAGAATAAAGGCTATGAATAAGTTCAAGTACAATTCATGCACCTAAACTAGTGTTTAGTGAAGTCTAGACTACCAGTGTACTTGTAAATGACCTCTTATGTAATGTATGTTTTTATTTCCATGATTATATGACTCTTATGCTATGATATCATTGCTATGAAGTTTCGCCCAGCATGTATTAATATGAGAAAAGAAAGATTAAACTAACATATTGCCTTGATTAAGACAAACATGTTATAAGTATGATGTATTGATGAAACTAGCATGATGGTTGCTTCACTTACATGTGTTAAAAGAAAGGTCCTTCCATGTCTTGCTATTTAAGCTAATCATTATGCGATGAAAAGTATGCCTATGTTTATGAATGATTGAATGCCTATAGTACATGCAATATGAAAGAAAGAAAGAATGCAAGTTCTATATATGAAAGTATGCTTATGATTATGAATGATTGAATGTCTATAGTACATGCAATATGAAAGAAAGAAAGAAAGAATGGAATGTATGTTCTATATGAAAGAAAGAAAGAAAAGAAAAGAATGCATATATGTATTTTACTTTAAAGAATGGCTTGTACCGGGTCTTGAAAAAGATCCACGGTTCTGGACTACCGAAGCTATCCCTAGGTTGAAAGATAGTAAGCCTAGAATGTAGACCCCTCTAGGTCGGGATTAGCTACCTCGCATCCTACATACGGGTATGCGTGCAAAAGAAAGAATGGGTACAAAGCCAGGGACCCCAAAGAAGATGATGTATATGATTTTAAAGTATTATTTACTATATTTTCTAAAGAGCATTCTAAATGTTTTTATAGTGCATATGTTCTATGTTTATATGCCTTCATATGTTTATATGCCTTAGGTATTTTTATGCTATGCATAAGATGTTATATGTCTCTCAAATGCATGTGACGTATGGATTTAGTGAATAGGAAAGAGCTTACTAAGTTTTATACTTATAGTTTGTTTGCTTATGTTGCAGATCAACATAGAAATTACTAAAGAAAGGGAAGCTGCAGGAAGGGCTAATGTGTGTGGTGTGACTTGACTGATCGATCCACTTTAGTGCCATCTATAGACCTAGTTCTTATTTCTAATAAGACATATGTTGCTACTTTATGCATGATACTTGCTAGTTCTTTTGGAGTTTATTTATGTATGGATGCTATTACATGTTATATGATGTTATTACTTCCATATCGTTGCATATGCTTTTAGTTATGTTTCATGTCCACTGCAATGTTAGATTCATACGCAATGATATAAGTAAGTAAGAAAAAAAAGGGTTAAAGGTAACGTGCCGCCTAATGGTAAGGGGCGGGCGTTACATCCGATGCGTCTCTAAAAAATTCAGATTCGACTTATCATTTGGCTCAACCAAACTTAATCTCTCTTGATTGGAAAATCCAATTTTCAACTCGTTTTAAATCCCTCGGATTACTCGTAGTGCGTGTGACTAAATAAGCTTTCGATTTATGTTGGCCGTCTATAATTAATCAATTATAGAACGATCATGAGTGGCACCTAGTAGTACATCATGATCGCCAATTAATCGAAAGATCAACGGTTTACCTTAGAAATAATTCTGAAACCCTTCAGCAGCTATAATGAATCGTGCCCCATTCCCTTCACCATCTTATACCCAGTTGGTTCAGGACATGGTCTATGTGTTAGTCCCCACTAGGCTGACTACGTCACACCTAGCCCAAGTAACGTTTTCTCGTCATACAGATTCTAATTACTCTCATGTATTTAAGAGATTCATACTCTGAACATGTCATGCTCTGGCCAGAGGCTTCGAGTAACAATCGAATGATAGGCCTCGGGTATACATCTCCTCGCAAGGAGTGGTGAATCCTTTGTTGGTTGTTCAAACATCTTCGGACACTTCGGCTTATACCCAATCATCCTAGGTCCACACCTCCTTGGAGATGCTTGCTTAAGATGTCAAAGTATAAGTCTCCATGACCAAGATGACTTGAACACCGCAAGTCAAAGGAATATCGCACTTAAGCTGCAGTAAGAACTTCACTGACATATCTATATGTAGACTACCATATGAAGTTTTACAGCCAGTCACTCCAATGAACAAGTTCCCTTAACTAGCATTCATGTTTATCTCTGGACATCTCAATGTCACCAGCTAGTGAGAATCTGCTGATTAGAGAAAAACCCATACTAGTCTCAACAGAATTGATAGTGTCCATATTTATCAATTCATCGACTAGGGATAATTTCAATACTTCACAATTGCACAAGTAGAGATAATCACTAGTTGTGAATTCATCACAAATTCTCTCATGCTGTAAATTGTATTGCGGGCATTCAGTAAATGAGTTTAAGATCTCAATCAAATACACAAACATGTATACTCAAATAGTGAATATTCATTTATTAGAATAAATGATTATAATCATAAGGCGATTGCCTTAGGACACTTCTCTCATATCACTAACAAACTCTCACTTGGCCTAATGCCAATCGCTACGGTACCCAATACCATAGGCTCTAACATGACCCTCAAATTTGCTTTGAGGCAAGGCCTTAGTTAAAGGATCCGCTAAATTCCTTTCAGTGGGAATTTTCTCAATTTGTATATCATTCCTACTTATAATCTCTCTAATCAGATAATAGCAGCGAAGCACATGTTTGGATCGCTGATGAGACCTTGGTTCCTTTGCTTGTGCAATAGCTCCATTGTTGTCACAGTAAACCAGTATTGCTTCATCAATGGTTGGAACCACACCAAGTTCTGAGACAAACTTTTTGATCCAGACTGCTTCCTTTGCTGCTTCCGAAGCTGCAATATATTCCACTTCCGTGGTAGAATCCGCTACGGTGTCTTGCTTGGAACTCTTCCAACTTATTGTGTCTCCATTCAAAATAAACACGTATCCGAACTAAGATTTGGAGTCATCCTTATCTGTCTGGAAACTGGCATCTGTATACCAACGTATTACCATATCACCTTCTCCATATATTAGGAACACATCCTTAGTGTTTCTTAAGTACTTGAGGATTGTCTTGGCATCCGCCCAATGATCCATTCCTGGATCAGACTGGTATCTGCTTGTGACGCTCAGAGCATACGATACATCGGGCCTAGTACATAACATAGCATACATGATAGATCCTATCGCGGATGCATAAGGAATCTTATTCATGCAAATCCTCTCATCTTTTGTGCACGGACACATAGACTTCGAAAGGTTGATCCCATGCCTGATGGGAAGGTAACCTTTCTTGGATTCCGACATGCTAAACCTTTCTAGCACTCGGTCTATATATTTAGACTGCGAAAGACGAAGCAACCATTTTGATCTATCTCTATAGATTCTAATCCCAAGGATATAGGTTGCTTCTCCTAGGTCTTTCATGGAGAAAGTTTTGGACAACCAAATTTTAACTGACTGTAAGACTGATATATCGTTTCCTATAAGTAATATGTCATCGACATATAACACTAGGAATACGACTGCACTCCCACTAACCTTCTTGTACACACAAGGTTCGTCAGGATTTTGTGAGAAATCAAACTCTTTGATTGTCTCATCAAAACGGATGTTCCAGCTCCTGGATGCTTGTTTTAGTCCATATATGGATCGTCGAAGCTTGCATACTTTGATTTTATTAACCGATGGGAAACCTTCAGGTTGTATCATGTATACATCCTCAAGCAGGTTTCCATTAAGGAAAACTATTTTCACATCCATTTGTCATATCTCATAATCATAATGAGCTGCTATGGCCAGGAGCATCCGAATGGATTTAAGCATAGCTACTGGCGAATAGGTTTCATCATAATCAATTCCTTGTTTCTAACGATATCCTTTTGCCACTAATCTAGCCTTAAAGGTAACAACATTACCTTCCATGTCGGTTTTCTTCTTGAAAACCCACTTGCACCCTATGAGCTTAATCCCTTCAGGTGGGTTAACCAAGTCCCATACTTGATTTTTGTACATGGAATCCATTTCCGACTTCATGGCTTCAATCCATTTATCCCTTTCTGAATTTTTCAGAACATCTTCATAACTGATAGGTTCATCATCGTTAATGAGTAACACGTCGTTCGATTCACTTATGAGAAATCCGTATCTCTCTAGAATATTGCGTGTCCTATCAGACCTACGAAGAAGTGGTGTTGTTTTAGGTTCAACTGATAGCTCATTATTATGAGTTATTGGTTGTGGGTCTAGACTAGGTGTCTCTGTAATGTCTATTGGAGTTTTTTGAACTTCTTCATGTTCAATGCTACTCCCACTGTTTTCTTGTAAAAGAAATTCTTTTTCTAGAAATACAGCATGCCTTGAAAAAAACACCTTTTGTTCCAAGGGATGATAGAATTGGTAACCTTTCGTTTCCTTAGGATATCCAATAAATAGACATTTATCAGACTTAGCATCCAATTCGTCTGATACAGTCCGCATTACATAAGCAGGACAACCCCATTTCTTTAGGTGAGATAAATGAGGTTTTTTACTATTCCACGTCTCATATGGATAGTAGAGACTACCTTGGTCGGGACTCTGTTTAGTAAGTAAACAGCTGTCTTGAGCGCATAGCCCCAAAAGGATTTTGGAAGAGTTGCATGATTCATCATAGATCTAACCATGTCCATCAAGGTTCGGTTACGCCTCTCAGATTCACCATTATGCTATGGTGTATATGGCGGAGTCCATTGAGACAATATCCCATTGTCCCTAAGATAATCTTGAAACTCTTGACTTAAGTATTCACTACCCCGATCGGATCGATGTATCTTAATACTTTTGCCAAGCTGTTTCTCTACTTCACTTCTGTACTCTTTGAATTTCTCAAAAGCTTCTGATTTGTGTTTCATTAAGAACACATACCCGAATCGTGAGTGATCATCGATAAAGGTAATGAAATAGCTATAGCCTCCTTGTGCAAGAGTTGACATTGGTCCACATACATCAGTATGTATTAGACCAAGCAATTCTCCCACTGGTTTACCTTTTTCGGAAAAGGGTAATTTGGTCATCTTGCCTTTTAAGCATGATTCGCATGTATCAAATGAACCGGGTTCAAATGATTCTAGAATACCACATCGGTGTAATTTGGTCATGCGTTTCTTACTTACATGGCCAAGACGACAATGCCACATATAGGAGTCTATTTGATTATCTATTCGAGCACGTTTGTTGCTAACTTCGATATTGAAAACGTCACCGGATAAATCTAACGTGTAGATACCATTGCGTAAAGTTCCGGTCTCATAAAGAACACCATTTAAAGTTATGTAACAGCAATTGTTACTAAAAGTTAAATGATAACCCTTTTCATTCAAGCATGAAATAGATACAATGTTCTTTATTAATGAAGGAACAAAATAACAATTATCCAATTCTAAGACAAGTCTAGTAGGGAGCTTTCGCAAATATGATCCGATGGCAATAGCAGCAATCTTTGCTCCATTTCCAACTCACAAATTCGCTTCTCCCTTGACGAGTCTTCTTCTATTCCTTAGCCCCTGTATGTCATTACATATATGTGAGCTACACCCAGTATCAAGTACCCAGGTGGCCGAGGAATTAGAGTGACATTCAATAATGAAGATACCTGAAGAGGATGGGGCATCGGATGTCTTCTTCTTCAAGGACTCAAGATAAACCTTGCAGTTTTTTTCGCCAGTGGCCCTCCTTGCCGCAGTGATGGCAAGTGCCTTTTGGTGTCTTTTCAATCTTTTTGGCCTTTTTCTTCCTTCACTTATTTTGTTCTTTGGGCTTCCTCTTAGAGACTTTCTTTGAGGAACCAACTAACAGTACCGTCTTTTGATCCTGCTTTACAGAAGGCTCTACAGTCTTCAGCAGGTTAAGCAACTCAGGAATGGTAGTCTCCAGTTTGTTCATCCGATAGTTCATCGCAAACTGTGAGTAACTCTTGGGCAAACAATTCAGAATTAAGTCAATACTTAGTTTGTGATCCATTCCAAATCCGAGTGTGCCTAGTCGCTCAATGTACCCCAACATCTTCAACACAAACTGTGAAACAGAAGTGCCTTCCTGCATCTTAGAGGTGAAGAGGAGTCTGGAGACCTCAAACCTTTCGGATCTCGCCTGCTCGTCAAACAGATCATGAAGATGGAAGACGATGGTATGAGCATCCATATGCTCATGTTGCTTTTGTAGCTCAGGTACCATAGCGGCCAGCATGATGCAACTCGCAAGTTCAGAATCGGCCACATGTTTCTGATAGGCCACTAACTGGTCTGGAGTTGCATCTTCAGGAGGATGGTTGGGAAGTTGTTCTTCAAGGACATAAGCAAGCTTTTCTGCCTTGAGGACTATCCTCTGGTTTCGAAGCCAGTCCGTGAAGTTTGGCCCAGTCAGCTTATTGGTGTCCAAAATGGAACGCAAATTCAGAGAAGACATGATCAGGTGATTATCCTAGAAATACAAATTGAGGTTATGTGATGAGAATGATAAAGAATGCATCAATATACATTAATTAAATCCTATTTATTTTTCGAATTGAATAACCCTTTTTATCATTTCGGGAGATCGTAGGAACATCTCTAAATAGGTTGATATCCAACCATAGATAAGAACAACCATGGCTAGAGTCCATCAAGTTATTCTTAGGTATGAAGGTAGGTAATTATACCGATTACATATTATACATATGTAACTATCACATTATGCTATCAACTAATTGAATGTTTGCATAAATCATTGGGTTGTTAACTCATTAACAAGTATGCAACAATATACATAGCACCCAACTGCACCTCTCTTTACATCGACCTTGGCTATGGCACAAAAAATCGATGCTCCAAGCATAAGGCTGACCCATTAATCAAGAAATAGTTTTAATATGGTTGGAGCTCATTCAACCGTTTAGTCAGGCTTGGATGTGTCCAACAACCAAAACTAAGGATTGACCTCTGACTCCAACTATATTAATCATAAACTAATTCCATGGTTTGAACATGTTGAGGTTCAAGCCGGGCATGGATGTGTCTATCAACCCAAACGAGAAACAAAACTTCGGTTCTAACCATATTAATGGAAGGTGTTGGCCTTAATATTTTGTAAGAGGTTTTGGGTCTCATCCTTTTCTTTTATGGACATTCATAACATATAATTATGTCATGTTCTAATGATTTCCTTAATAAAGTATGTATGTGACTTAATTTATCAAGTCTCATTAATTGAATTAGGAACCGGATTTTCTAATTCTAATTTCATGCTTTATTCAAGGAATCGTTTTGGGAAACAATTTCCTGAATTATCATAATCAATTTCGGAAATAATGTGTTTAAGACTTTGATTTCTCTAAATCAAATCTTATTAAATTAAGAGACAGATTCCCTTAATTCAACCACATATTATTTTCATGAAAATCTTATTTAAGGAAATATACTCTATAGGAAACAATTTCCTAATTAATTTTGGAGACAATAATATGTAAGAGCATCACCTCATAAATCAAATAAGGAAATTATCGATTGAGAATCACCTCAAAAATTTTCAAGATTTGATCACATATTTTATTTATGGAAAATTAATATCAATAACTTAATTTGGACGGCTCCTCGAGGCTCAATCCAAAATAAGCATTTGACAGTTTAAATTCAATTTAGGAAATTTAATTATAACAACTAACTTTAAATTGGACGGCTCCCAGAGGCTCAATCCAAAATAAAGAATTTTGTAAATAATTTAATTTCCAATTATAAATTTAAATGTCAATTAATATTCCCATAATTTGTCTAGACTTTCTTGAAAGAAAGTGCCCAAAATTGCAAGCTTTCCATAAATGGAAAGTCTCCAAAAATAAAAGGTTTTTAGAATAATTGTACGTTTCTGGTACAAAGAAAACTTAGGGGGCAATTGGTTTCTGTCATTTTCCATTTTCATTTTCTAGAAAACCGCATTTTCTAGTTTTCTGGAAAATGACTTTTTTTCATTCTCCAGTTTTCCAGAAAACACAATGTTTTTTTCTGGAAAACAAAGCTGAAAAATGCAAACCAAACATGTTTTCAAGAAAACCGCATTTTCTACAGAAAATGAAAATGGAAAATAGACTGGAAAATGCAAACCAAACGCCCCCTTACGTTTTTCCAAAATTAGAAAATTTCCAAAATAGGAAATTTCCAAAATTGGAAAGTTTCCAAAAATGGAAAGTTTTCACAATTATAATAAAATTTCAGAAACAGAGATATTTCAAAAGTTTGCGAAATTTCATGAGGATTTCCAAACTTTGAAATTCCTAAATTGAAAATTTACCATAATTGGAAAGTTTCCATAATTGAAAATTTTCCAAAATTGAGATCATGATAAAGCTTTCCGCAAAACAATTATATGATTATGTCGAACACAAACCTCGACTCTGATACCACTGTTGGGACCGAGTGCATGTTGACATGGATGAGGGTTCGTAATTTCAAAATTAATTACGTGCAGCGGAAGGTTTAGCTTAAATAATTTCTCTAAATCATTTAACCACACATTTAAGCATGCAATTTTATCTTGTGTAGACATGATCATATATTTGAAATTTTATAGAAACATAAACTAATTTACGTATTACCTCGCGTAACTCGAAGGAAGGGACGAGATCCAACCGTAAGCGTCCCTTGGAACCTCCGCCTCTATTCGCGTCCACGCCGAGTATCTTCGGGATGACTTCACAAAGCCACGAGTATCGTGTTCTCGAGAACTACTATATTCTCCGAGAACGCGACGAGAAAAACCAAGAGAGAAGTCGGAAGACTAACCACAAAAGATGGCCGGAATCAAAATTCCGGCGAAGCAAATGAAGAGGCTTGCGGAAAAAAGATCCTTGCGGCAAACTCTAATTCCGGCAGCACCTTCTTCTGGCCAAGAGATGGCCGGAGCTTCCTTCTCTGACAGCAGGTGGTGGTCAGCAGGGAAAGGGCAGGAGCGGCTGGCTGGTGCTCCTTCTTGGGGCTGGTTGGCGCACAGCAAGAAGGGGAGAAGAGAAGGAGAGAAAGAGAGGGAGAGAGCCTATGCCTTCATCTCTTTTATTATCACCCAAGCCTTGCCTTGGGTCCTTTATATAGTGGCCTCTCAACCATCAAGCCTCTCAAATATGGAATAACTTATTCCATCATGCCAACTTTGATTTTATATCATGGTTAAAATCATATTTTAATTCATGATAAAAAATCAATCAAGTCTCTTCTCTCCTATGGAATAAATTTCCTTATCATGGTAAATCAATCCACGATTGATTTTATAAAATAAACCAATCCATGGTTCATTTTAATTTCCATGAAAAATAAACTAAACCTTGGTTTATTATATAAAAATTTATATCATTCATAATTTTATAAAACAAACCACAATTGGTTTATTTTATAAATTGAACCAAAAACTTGGTTCTCTCCCTTTGTTGTGGCCGGCCAAGCAAAGAGGATGGAAGCCCTCTTTGGCCGGCCCATCCAAGCCAAGCCCCAATGAATTAAACTTATTTAATTCATCTATTAAGTCTTCAAAAGACTTAGCCATATTACGCTTCCGATGCGTCTCTGCAAAATTCAGATTCGACTTATCATTTAGCTCAACCAAACTTAATCTCTCTTGATTGGAAAATCAATTTTCAACTCGTTTTAAATCCCTCGGATTACTCGTAGTGCGTGTGACTAAATAGGCTTTCGATTTATGTTGGCCGTCTATAATTAATCAATTATAGAACCATCATGAGTGGCACCTAGTAGTACATCATGATCCCTAATTAATCGAAAGATCAACGGTTGACCTCAGAAACAATTCTGAAACCCTTCAGCAGCTATAATGAATCGTGCCCCATTCCCTTCACCATCTTATACCCACTTGGTTCAGGACATGGTTTATGTGTTAGTCCCCACTAGGCTGACTACGTCACACCTAGCCCAAGTAACGTTTTCTCGTCCTATGGATTCTAATTACTCTCATGTATTTAAGAGATTCATACTCTGAACATGTCATGCTCTAGCTAGAGGCTTCGAGTAACAATCGGACGATAGGCCTCGGGTATACATCTCCTCGCAAGGAGTGGTGAATCCTTTGTTGGCTGTTCAAACATCTTCGGGCACTTCGGCATATACCCAATCATCCTGGGTCCACACCTCCTTGGAGATGCTTGTTTAAGATGTCAAAGTATAAGTCTCCATGACCAAGATGACTTGAACACCGCAAGTCAAAGGAACATCGCGCTTAAGCTGCAGTAAGAACTTCACTGACATATCTATATGTAGACTACCATATGAAGTTTTACAGCCAGTCACTCCAATGAACTAGTTCCCTTAACTAGCATTCATGTTTATCTCCGGACATCTCAATGTCACCAGCCAGTGAGAATCAGCTGATTAGAGAATAACCCATGCTAGTCTCAACAGAATTGATAGTGTCCGTATTTATCAATTCATCGACTAGGGACAATTTCAATACATCACAATTGCACATGTAGAGATAATCACTAGTTGTGAATTCATCACAAATTCTCTCATGCTGTGAATTGTATTGCGAACTTTCTGTAAATGAGTTTAAGATCTCAATCAAATACACAAACATGTATACTCAAATAGTGAATATTCATTTATTAGAATAAATGATTATAATCATAAGGCGATTGTCTTAGGACACTTCTCTCATATCACTAACAAACTCCCACTTGGCCTAATGCCAATCGCTATGGTACCCAATACCACAGGCTCTAACATGACCCTCAAACTTGCTTTGAGGCAAGGCCTTAGTTAAAGGATCCGCTAAATTTCTTTCAGTGGGAATTTTCTCAATTTGTATATCATTCTTACTTATAATCTCTCTAATCAGATGATAGCGGCGAAGCACATGTTTGGATCGCTGATGAGACCTTGGTTCCTTTGCTTGTGCAATAGCTCCATTGTTGTCACAGTAAACCGGTATTGCTTCATCAATGGTTGGATCCACACCAAGTTCTGAAAAAACTTTTTGATCCAGACTGCTTCCTTTGCTGCTTTCGAAGCTACAATATATTCCGCTTCCGTGGTAGAATCCGCTACGGTGCCTTGCTTGGAACACTTCCAACTTATTGCGTCTCCATTCAAAATAAATACGTATTCGGACTGAGATTTGGAGTCATCCTGATTTGTCTGGAAACTGGCATCTATATACCTATGTATTACCATATCACCTTCTCCATATATTAGGAACACATCCTTAGTGTTTCTTAAGTACTTGAGGATTGTCTTGACAGCCGCCCAATGATCCATTCCTGGATCAGACTGGTATCTGCTTGTGACGCTCAGAGCATATGATACATCGGGCCTAGTATATAACATAGCATACATGATAGATCCTATCGCGGATGCATAAGGAATCTTATTCATGCAAATCCTCTCGTCTTCTGTGCACGGACACATAGACTTCGAAAGGTTGATCCCATGCCTGATGGGAAGGTATCCTTTCTTGGATTCCGACATGCTAAACCTTTCTAGCACTCGGTCTATATATGTATACTGTGAAAGACCAAGCAACCGTTTTGATCTATCTCTATAGATTCTAATCCCAACGATATAGGTTGCTTCTCCCAGGTCTTTCATGGAGAAAGTTTTGGACAACCAAATTTTAACTGACTGTAAGACTGATATATCGTTTCCTATAAGTAATATGTCATCGTCATATAACACTAGGAATACGACTGCACTCCCACTAACCTTCTTGTACACACAAGGTTCGTCAGGATTTTGTGAGAAATCAAACTCTTTGATTGTCTCATCAAAACGGATGTTCCAGCTCCTGGATGCTTGCTTTAGTCCATATATGGATCGTCGAAGTTTGCATACTTTGATTTTATTAACCGATGTGAAACCTTCAGGTTGTATCATGTATACATCCTCAAGCAGGTTTCCATTAAGGAAAGCTGTTTTCACATCCATTTGTCATATCTCATAATCATAATGAGCTGCTATGGCCAGGAGCATCCGAATGGATTTAAGCATAGCTACTGGCGAATAGGTTTCATCATAATTAATTCCTTGTTTCTAACGATATCCTTTTGCCACTAATCTAGCATTAAAGGTAACAACATTACCTTCCATGTCAGTTTTCTTCTTGAAAACCCACTTGCATCCTATGGGCTTAATCCCTTCAGGTGGGTTAACCAAGTCCCATACTTGATTTTTGTACATGGAATCCATTTTCGACTTCATGGCTTCAATCCATTTATCCCTTTCTGAATTTTTTAGAACATCTTCATAACTGATAGGTTCGTTATCGTTAATGAGTAACACGTCGTTCGATTCACTTATGAGAAATCCGTATCTCTCTGGAATATTGCGTGTCCTATCAGACCTACGAAGAAGTGGTGTTGTTTTAGGTTCAACTGATAGCTCATTATTATGAGTTATTGGTTGTGGGTCTAGACTAGGTGTCTCTGTAATGTCTATTGGAGTTTCTTAAACTTCTTCATGTTCAATGCTACTCCCACTGTTTTCTTGTAAAAGAAATTCTTTTTCTAGAAATACAGCATGCCTTTAAACAAACACCTTTTGTTCCAAGGGATGATAGAATTGGTAACCTTTCGTTTCCTTAGGGTATCCAATAAATAGACATTTATCAGACTTAGCATCCAATTCGTCTAATACAGTCCACTTTATATAAGCAGGACAACCCCATATCTTTAAGTGAGATAAATGAGGTTTTTTACTACTCCACGTCTCATATGGAGTAGTAGAGACTACCTTGGTCGGGACTCTGTTTAGTAAGTAAACAGCTGTCTTGAGCGCATAGCCCCAAAAGGATTTTTGAAGATTTGCATGATTCATCATAGATCTAACCATGTCCATCAAGGTTCAGTTACGCCTCTCAGATACACCCTTATGCTATGGTGTATATGGCGGAGTCCATTGAGACAATATCCCATTGTCCCTAAGATAATCTTGAAACTCTTGACTTAAGTATTCACTACCCCGATTGGATCGATGTATCTTAATACTTTTGCCAAGCTGTTTCTCTACTTCACTTCTGAACTCTTTGAATTTCTCAAAAGCTTCAGATTTGTGTTTCATTAAGAACACATACCCGAATCGTGAGTGATCATCGATAAAGGTAATGAAGTAGCTATAGCCTCCTTGTCCAAGAGTTGACATTGGTCCACATACATCAGTATGTATTAGACCAAGCAATTCTCCCACTGGTTTACCTTTTTCCGAAAAGGGTAATTTGGTCATCTTGCCTTTTAAGCATGATTCGCATGTATCAAATGAACCGGGTTCAAATGATTCCAGAATTCCAAATCGGTGTAATTTGGTCATGCGTTTCTTACTTATATGGACAAGACGATAATGCCACATATAGGAGTCTATTTGATTATCTATTCGAGCACGTTTGTTGCTAACTTCGATATTGAAAACGTCACCGGATAAATCTAACGTGTAGATACCATTGCGTAAAGTTCCGGTCCCATAAAGAACACCATTTAAAGTTATGTAACAGCAATTGTTACTAAAAGTTAAATGATAACCCTTTTCATTCAAGCATGAAATAGATACAATGTTCTTTATTAACGAAGGAACAAAATAACAATTATCCAATTCGAAGACAAGTCCAGTAGGGAGCTTTAGCAAATATGATCCGATGGCAACAGCAGCAATCTTTGCTTCATTTCCAACTCGCAAATTCGCTTCTCCCTTGACGAGTCTTCTTCTATTCCTTAGCCCTTGTATGTCATTACATATGTAACGCCCATTTTTTTCCATTAAGCGGCGTTACGTTACATACTTAGGGCATGTGGACATCATAAGGCAGCGGAATAACTTAATTCTTACACATACATGCCCTACTACCATTCTTAACATAATGACATGGAAACTCAACATATAGACTTCATACTTTACCATCATATCATATCATACCTAACATCACATCATAGAGTTCCATAAGTCATTATTCAAGCATTCAAGCATATAAGTGATCAAGATAAGTTCTAGCATAACGATAAACATAAGGTTTCCTGGGCTAAGTCACTACCACACACATGCGTTCTTGCCCTTCCTGCTGCTTCCTCATTGTCCCCTTGAATGATCTGCAGTATAAGGAAATAAGACTATAAGCACACAAGCTTAGTAAGACTCTTTCCTACTCACAAAACCATTCGTTATTTCATAATGAGCACATGAAACATTAGCATACTTGGTGCTCTACTTAGAACATACAACTTGAATCACTTATCATATACTTGACATGGCAAGATCATAAACATAAGTGAACATTCCTAGCATAGCATAAAACAGGGCATAAACGTAAGCATAATAAACATTCTAAGCATGGCATTGTACGTGGCGTAAACATAAACATGGTAAACATTCCTAGCATGGCATACTACATGGTATAAACATAACATGATAAACATTTCTAGCATGGCATAAACCAATCTTGTATGGCATACACATAAGCATACTTCCTATCATAGCATATGAGCATCTTCTTAACATAATTATGACATCGATCAATTATTCTCATGCATCTTTCTTAACATGAAGTGTAAGCATAAACATCATTAGCATAACGTAATGCATAACATGAATGAATGCATGAGTGGAATGCATATACATAAGGATGCTTACCTTTTTAAACATACTTTTAAATGTTTAACATAATCATCATATCATTGGGGTCCCCGGCTTGTACCACATACATACATCATAGCGCGCATCCCTAGCAAGTTCGAGGTAGCGAGCCCCGACCTACTAGGGTAAGGACAGCATAGTCGGTAGTCCCTGAACCGAGGCATTCTTAAGGAGCCCATCCCTGTTGCACAGCTCCGGTAGTGCCTGAACCGTGGACAGCATAGTCGGTAGTCCAGAACCGGGGCGTTCTTAAGGTGCCCATCCCTTGGACCCATACTTCGGTCCGGTACAAGCTCATTCATAAAGTAAAATACTTTTCATGTTTCATCATTCATAAGACATTCATAGCATAACCATGTTACATAAAGCATGACTTAACACATGCTTGTCCTTTCATTATTCATACTTACTGCATAGCATCATGATGCCTGGAAGGCATGAGCATTATCTTCATTCATAAACATGGTATACATCTTCTTTCATTAACATGGCATGCATCTTATTTCCATACAACATAGCATGCATCATTATTCACACGACAGGGCATGTATCATTATTCATACAACATGGCATACATCTTTCTACATAAGACATGGCATGCATACCTAAACATCATTCCTATTCCTAGTACTTGCATGATCATAACATAAAAGGTAAGCATTTCATCGAATATGACATGTTTTGCATAGATATTTATCCTACTACATAGAGCTCGTATAATCATGATACATAAAGTAAACATTGCATTTCCTTGCCTAAACATGGTATCTATCTTAAGCATGCATAGGTAGGATTCCCATAACATTCTACCTACCATTCAAATACATAGCATAAAACATAAGACATTCATACTAAACCCTAATAAGCATGGCATTCCATCATAACATACAACATAAACATGGTGCTTAAGGTTAAGGTTATAGGTAACATGATTTCTACCACATGCTTGAACCTATATATATATATATATATACTTCATGATAACATAAATCATCATTCTTTGAACCCTAACTCCACCCCAAAACCTCAGATCCAAGGCCTGGCCGAAACCCCTAAGGTGGAGTTCCATCCATTCCATAAACAAGTAAGATAGCATAAGGTAAAGGAACAACCATACATTACTTATAAGACCATAGGGAGCCATTAGGACTCATGATTAGGATTAACCCTAACCTTTAGGTCTTCTTCCTAGGGCTGGCCGAAACCCATTAACACATGGGTGCATGGAAAAATTCCATTAACATCCCCAATCAACCATTAAACATTCACCATACCACACCATAGGGTCATTAGGGCCCTTACTTGAGGTAAGTCCCTAACCCTTGGCCCTAGGCCCTTCTTGGCCGAACCCCATAAGGTCACAAAACCTTGTAACAATTTCCCATAAATCCCTTCCACCTCCCTTGGTACCATATGGGTACATAAGATACATGAGTGAAGGGTTAAATCCCACTCTAGCCATGAAAATCCCTATAATGGTACCCAATTCTAAGGGGTCTTAGGGTACCCCAAAAATTCCCATAAATTATGATTATTCTATAAACATCATGAGAACACATTAGAAAGCATAATCAAGATTTTTTAGATCATCATGAACCCCAAAAACTTGGTGGCCGAAAATCATAAGGGTCTAGAACATGATTTTTCTCAACATCCAAACCCAAAATCACACTTTATATTATGCTAAAAATCATGAAAATCCTAAAAAACTATTATACCACAGGTGAGGGAGTCTTACCTTGGTGGATCTTAATTTTTAGACCTTAAAAGAGAAGAAAATTGCAATTTCTTTGGACCCTTGAACCCCCTTGCCTTTGTATCCATGGAAAATCCTTAGATCTTGGTGATAGGACCTTCTTGTGGAGCTTTTCCAAGGGAGAACCACCATTGTGGTGTTCGGCTAGGATGAGGGAGGAGGGAGGAAGAAAATGCAAGTAATGGAAGAAAGAAGTAACTCCCAAACCCCCTTATTTATCACCCATTAAGAAGGTAAATGAAGAGTCTCTCCATGACCCTTCATCTTCTTCTAAGCCTTAACCAATCTCCATTTCATTCCCTTATAACATTCCCTTGCTAGATGAGTTGGTTGAAGCATGCATGGTTGTACAAGAGGTCCAAGGTTCAATCCTTGGTAAATGTACAATTTTTTCCACTTATTTTATTTTATTTTCCTAGTAATTTTCGAAAATCCTAAAAAAATTCTCCCATAATTATGTTAATATTTCTTATTAAAATCCCTTCATATTTATATAAATTTTCACCTAAATTCACCAATAATCATGGTACTAAAAAGCCCATATAAGGCCCATTAGTGCCCTTTTTCCCAATTTAAATGAGAAAACATGGATTTTAGGCCAAATTTCGCATTAATATTTCTAGGTTCCTCAGAAAATTATCTAGACATGCTTAATATTTTAAGGAAATATTAAGAGAATTTTTCGGGTCGTTACAACATATATGTGAGCTACACCCAGTATCAAGTACCCAGGTATCCAAGGATATAGAGTGGCATTCAATAATGAAGATACCTGAAGAGGATGGGGCATCGACTCCCTTCTTCTTCAAGGACTCAAGATAAACCTTGTAGTTTCTCCGCCAGTGGCCCTCCTTGCCGCAGTGATGGCAAGTGCCTTTTGGTGTCTTTTCAATCTTTTTGGTCTTTTTCTTCCTTCCCTTATTTTGTTCATTGGGCTTCCTCTTAGAGCCTTTCTTTGAGGAACCAACTAACAGTACCGTCTTCTGATCCTACTTTATAGAAGGCTCTACAATCTTCAGCAGGTTAAGCAACTCATGAATGGTAGTCTCCAGTTTGTTCATCCGATAGTTCATCACAAACTGTGAGTAACTCTTGGGCAAACAATGCAGAATTAAGTCAATACTTAGTTCGTGATCCATTGCAAATCCGAGTGTGCCTAGTCGCTCAATGTACCCCAACATCTTCAACACAAACTGTGAAACAGAAGTGCCTTCCTGCATCTAAGAGGTGAAGAGGAGTCTGGGGACCTCAAACCTTTCGGATATCGCCTACTCGTCAAACATATCATGAAGATGGAAGACGATGGTATGAGCATCCATATGCTCATGCTGCTTTTGTAGCTCAGGTACCATAGCGGCCACCATGATGCAACTCGCAAGTTCAGAATCGGCCACATGTTTCTTATAGGCCACTAACTGGTCTAGAGTTGCATCTTCAGGAGAATGGTTGGGAAGTTGTTCTTCAAGCACATAAGCAAGCTTTTCTGCCTTGAGGACTATCCTCAGGTTTCGAAGCTAGTCCATGAAGTTTGGCCCAGTCAGCTTATTGGTGTCCAAAATGGAACACAAATTCAAAGAAGACATGATCAGGTGATTATCCTAGAAATACAAATTGAGCTTATGTGATAAGAATAATAAAGAATGCATCAATATACATTAATTAAATCCTATTTATTTTTTGAATTGAATAACCCTTTTTATCAATTCGGGAGATCGTAGGAACATCTCCAAATAGGTTGATATCCAACCATAGATAAGAACAACCATGGCTAGAGTCCATCAAGTTATTCTTAGGTATGAAGGTAGGTAATTATACCGATTACATATTATACATATGTAACTATCACATTATGCTATCAACTAATTGAATGTTTGCATAAATCATTGGGTTGTTAACTCATTAACAAGTATGCAACAATATACATAGCACCCAATTGCACCTCTCTTTACATCGACCTTGGCGGTGGCACAACAAATCGATGGTCCAAGCTTAAGGCTGACCCATTAATCAAGAAATAGTTTTAATATGGTTGGAGCTCATTCAATCGTTTAGTCAAGCTTGGATGTGTCCAACAACCAAAACTAAGGATTGACCTCTGACTCCAACTATATTAATCATAAACTAATTCCATGGTTTGAACATGTTGAGGTTCAAGCCGGGCATGGATGTGTCCATCAACCCAAACGAGAAACAAAACTCCGGTTCTAACCATATTAATAGAAGGTGTTGGCCTTAATATTTTGTAAGGGGTTTTGGATCTCATCCTTTTCTTATATGCACATTCATGACATATAATTATGTCATGTTCTAACGATTTCCTTAATAAAGTATGTATGTGACTTAATTTATCAAGACTCATTAATTGAATTAGGAACTGGATTTCCTAATTCTAATTTCATACTTTATTCAAGGAATTGTTTTGGGAAACAATTTCCTGAATTATCATAATCAATTTCGGAAATAATATGTTTAAGACTTTGATTTCTCTAAATCAAATCTTTTAAATTAAGAGACAGATTCCCTTAATTCAACCACATATTATTTTCATGAATATCTTATTTAAGGAAATATACTCTATAGAAAATAATTTTCCTAATTAATTTTGGAGACAATAATATGTAAGAACATCTCCTCATAAATCAAATAAGGAAATTATCATTTGAGAATCACCTCAAAAATTTCTAAGGTTTGATCACATATTTTATTTATGGAAAATTAATATCAATAACTTAATTTGGACGGCTCCCCGAGGCTCAATCCAAAATACTCATTTGATAGTTTAAATTCAATTTAGGAAATTTAATTATAACAACTAACTTTAAATTGGACGGCTCCCCGAGGCTCAATCCAAAATAAAGAATTTTGTAAATAATTTAATTTCCAATTATAAATTTAAATGCCAATTAATATTCCCATAATTTGTCTAGACTTTCTTGAAAGAAAGTCCCCAAAATTGCGAGCTTTCCATAAATGGAAAGTTTGCAAAAATAAAAGGTTTTCAAAATAATTGTAAGTGTCTGGTACAAAGAAAACTTACGTTTTTCCAAAATTAGAAAATTTCCAAAATAGGAAATTTCCAAAATTAGAAAGTTTCCAAAAATGAAAAGTTTTCACAATTATCATAAAATTTCAGAAACAGAGTTATTTCAAAAGTTTGCGAAATTTCATGAGGATTTCCAAACTTTGAAATTCCTAAATCGAAAATTTATCATAATTGGAAAGTTTCCATAATTGAAAATTTTACAAAATTGAGATCATGATAAAGCTTTCCGCTAAATAATTATATGATTATGTCGAACATAAACCTCGGCTCTGATACCACTGTTGGGACCGGGTGCATGTTGACATGGATGCGGGTTCGTAATTTCAAAATTAATTACGTGCAGCGGAAGGTTTAGCATAAATAATTTCTCTAAATCATTTAACCACATATCTAAGCATGCAATTTTATCTTGTGTAGACATGATCATACATTTGAAATTTTGTAGAAACATAAACTAATTTACGTATTACCTCCCGTAACTCGAAGGAAGGGATGAGATCCAACCGTAAGCGTCCCTTGGAACCTCCGCCTCTATTCGCATCCACGCCGAGTATCTTCGGGATGACTTCGCAAAGTCACGAGTTTCCTGTTCTCGAGAACTACTAGATTCTCCGAGAACGCGATGAGAAAAACTAAGAGAGAAGTCGGAAGACTAACCATAAAAGGATGACCGGAATCAAAATTCCGGCGAAGCAAAAGAAGAGGCTTGCGGTAAAATGATCCTTGTGGCAAACTCTAATTTCGGCAGCACCTTCTTCCGGCCAAGAGATGGCCGGAGCTTCCTTCTCTGGCAGCAGGTGGTGGTCGGCAGGGAAAGGGCAGGAGCGGCCGGCTGTTGCTCCTTCTTGGGGCTGGTTGGCGCACGGCAAGAAGGGGAGAAGAGAAGGAGAGAAAGAGAGGGAGAGAGCCTATGCCTTCATCTATTTTATTATCACCCAAGCCTTGCCTTGGGTCCTTTATATAGTGGCCTCTCAACAATCAAGCCTCTCAAATATGGAATAACTTATTACATCATGCCAAGTTTGATTTTATATCATGGTTAAAATCATATTTTAATTCATGATAAAAAATCAATCAAGTCTCTTCTCTCCTATGGAATAAATTTGAGAGATCGTAGGAACATCTCCAAATAGGTTGATATCCAACCATAGATAACAACAACTATGGCTAGAGTCCATCAAGTTATTCTTAGGTATGAAGGTAGGTAATTATACCGATTACATATTATACATATGTAACTATCACATTATGCTATCAACTAATTGAATGTTTGCATAAATCATTGGGTTGTTAACTCATTAACAAGTATGCAACAATATACATAGCACCCAACTGCACCTCTCTTTACATCGACCTTGGCGGTGGCAAAACAAATCGATGCTCCAAGCTTAAGGCTGACCCATTAATCAAGAAATAGTTTTAATATGGTTGGAGCTCATTCAACCGTTTAGTCAGACTTGGATGTGTCCAACAACCAAAACTAAGCATTGACCTCTGACTCCAACTATATTAATCATAAACTAATTCATCTCCCTTTGTTTAGTCAGGCTTGGTTTATTATATAAAAATTTATATCATCCATAAGTTTATAAAACAAACCACACTTGGTTTATTTTATAACTTGAACCAAAAACTTGGTTCTCTCCCTTTGATGTGGCTGCCCAAGCAAAGAGGATGGAGGCCTACTTTGGCCGGCCCATCCAAGGCAAGCCCAATGAATTAAACTTATTTAATTCATCTATTAAGTCTTCAAAAGACTTAGACATTTTACGCTTCCGATGCATCTCTGAAAAATTCAGATTCGACTTATCGTTTGGCTCAACCAAACTTAATCTCTCTTGATTGGAAAATCCAATTTTCAACTCATTTTAAATCCCTCGGATTACTGGTAGTGCGTGTGACTAAATAGGTTTTCGATTTATGTTGGTCGTCTATAATTAATCAATTATAGAACGATCATGAGTGGCACCTAGTAGTACATCATGATCCCCAATTAATCGAAAGATCAACGGTTGACCTCAGAAACAATTCTGAAACCCTTCAGCAGCTATAATGAATTGTGCCCCATTCCCTTCACCATCTTATACCCACTTGGTTCAGGACATGGTCTATGTGTGTCAGTCCCCACTAGGCTGACTACGTCACACCTAGCCCAAGTAAGTTTCCATGGCCTACGGATTCTAATTACTCCCATGTATTTAAGAAATTCATACTCTGAATATGTCATGCTCTGGCCAGAGGCTTCGAGAAACAATCTGACGATAGGCCTCGTGTATACATCTCCTCGCAAGGAGTGGTGAATCCTTTGTAGGCTGTTCAAACATCTTCGGGCACTTCGGCTTATACCCAATCATCCTGGGTCCACACCTCCTTGGAGATGCTTGCTTAAGATGTCAATGTATAAGTCTCCATGACCAAGATAACTTGAACACCGCAAGTCAAAGGAACATCGTACTTAAGCTGCAGTAAGAACTTCACTGACATATCTATATGTAGACTACCATATGAAGTTTTACAGCCAGTCACTCCAATGAACTAGTTCCCTTAACTAGCATTCATGTTTATCTCCGGACATCTCAATGTCACCAGCCAGTGAGAATCAGCTGATTAGAGAATAACCCTTGCTAGTCTCAACAGAATTGATAGTGTCCGTATTTATCAATTCATCGACTAGGGACAATTTCAATACTTCACAATTGGACATGTAGAGATAATCACTAGCTGTGAATTCATCACAAATTCTCTCATGCTGTGAATTGTATTGCGGACATTCAGTAAATGAGTTTAAGATCTCAATCAAATACACAAACATGTATACTCAAATAGTGAATATCATTTATTAGAATAAATGATTATAATCATAAGGCGATTGCCTTAGGACACTTCTCTCATATCACTAACAGTCTTGAGATGCCCAAAAGTAAGTTTTGGGATTATGACACGCAAGGTGGATTGATGAGTACAAGATCGAGGTCTCAAGAGGTCCGAAAAGTGAGTTTTGGGGAATACTTCCTTCTATGTGGTGCTAAGTAATTATTAGCATTTTAAGGAAGAGTACAAGTTAAGTATATTACTTTCTATGTGGCATGTACTAGGCACAAGGCCTTAAAACTAGGCAAGCTAGTCCGGGCACAAGGCCCTTAAAACTAAGCAAGCTAGTAGACGCTCTATTAGGGTTCGGTTCCTAGCTACCCCGAAACCTATTAGGGATGCGCGTATTGCTACTATGCCAGGCCCAAAGAAGAATGTTTATTATTTTGAAGTATATGAAGTATAAGATAAGTTGCAAGTTTTCCCTAACAAGTATTCGTTTCACGCAAATTAAGAATTTTCAGTTCAATTAAAGTTTTCTAATGCAAGCAATTGTTACAAATGTATTCATGAGCATTTTTCATGTTAAAGAATATCATTTTCAGTTACAAGCATGTTTTAAAGCAAGCATAAGCATGTTTATATCGAATGCATGTTTTGTGAGTTAGGTATCTACTTACTATGCAATTTGCTTATAGTTTGCATCCTTTTATTCCAGATAAAGGTAAAGAATAGATATAAGGCAAGGAGGCTATAGGATGGATTGTTTGTGATAGTGGAGGCGGGAAGGTGGAATGAGATCCTTCGGGATAAGTTTGTTAATGTTCAAAACTCTAAACATAGAATGTCATGAGTTTTCTTGAGTTTTGTGTCATGCTAGTTGTGTTTATTCCGCAAGAAGATATTAAGTTGAAATGCATGCTAAATGGAGTATGATTGAGTCCAATTATGATGGTATTATGATTGTGAGTCCTATAATTGTTGTGTAGTCGAAATGGAATGCATTTGTACACTTGATTAGTGTTTCTGAAACCTGGAAACTGCAGTTCCAGGCGTATCAGTCAATTGATTCAGATATCAGTCAACTGCCCTCAGGAAATCGAGGGAACAGAAAGATTGGTCGAGTGATTCCCAAGTGCAGTCGACTGCATTAGTCAACCGATGCCCCATCAGTCGACTGATCCCCGACCAGTTTTCGAACAGAAAGATTGGTCGAGTGAATTGGTCAGTGAGTAGTCTGCCACCAGTCGACTGCTAAGGAAGAGAGGGTCGTTACAAAAACCAGGTTCGATCTGGTGCTTCCGATACCAACAATCTACTCCTTTTTCATTTATGGAAACCCATTTCAAAAGTTGAGTTAAAATAAATATGAACAACAAATAAACCATAGTTAAGTGATAAATTCAATATTAGGGCAATTTTCTTAAGACATGAATATTTGAAAAATCTTTTAACTCTCCCCCTTGATAAGTGAACTCCCCCTTGTTTTTAAAACAATTGCAATTTGTTGAAAAGAAAAAAAAAACCTTGCAAAATTGAAATAGAGCATAAAGCTCCCCCTTGATATGAAATTCTCCCCTTGAAGCTTTGTAAAATATGCAATTTTCAATTTGAAAGATTTTCTAATTTCTTTAAAAAATTCTGAGTATGAAAACATTCTTCACATTGAAAAATAATTTTAAGTATAAATAATGTTTTGAAAGTCTTTTGAGTATCATAAAAAAACTGTAAGTTAAAAAAAATAAAAACTCTATGTTAAGGTGAAAATATTTTTGAAACAAATAGAGGTTTCCTTTAAAAACTTTCTTTCGAATACAAAATTTCTTTGATAAACGGAAATTTTGATTTTTAACTTTACTTTCTCTGCTCTCCCCCTATGCCATATATCGAAAAAAAATTACAATAGATATTCTTTCTGAAAATATATTTATTTCCCCCCCCCCTTATTTAATTAAAATTTTGATTAAGTGTAAAGAAAAAAAATATTGAGCATCAGGGCCTACGAGTTTTGCTAAACTATAAAAAAATTTTGAAAAGAAAAAAAAAACAAGTGATAATTTTTATGAAAGCAAATGATAGGCAACAAGTAACTAATTATGAAATAATTTAGCAATAACTAAAAAAATTAATGCTAAAGAACATGATTTGAATCAAGTTGATATACCTATTGAGTCTATGCATGATTTTAGTCTAAAAAGTAAACAATGCAAATATAAAAATAAAAATAATTTAAAAATAATCAAATCTTAATTCCTTGGGTCCCTGTCTAACCCAATTGTTACTTACTAATAGTTATAAAATAGTACCTTTTGTTAGTGTTGGAAGCACCAGATCGAACTTGGTTTTGATAATGGGATAGGGTTCAAAGTTAAATTTATATTGTGATTTGATGATTCTACTAAGTGTGCAGGAAAGTCCTAGTTGAGCTAGGCATGAAGTCTTGACCTGCAGAGTTGATAACGATGTCCTGGCCGAGAGCTGTGTTAGTGATATGAGAAAAGTGTCCTAAGGCAATCGCCTTATGATTGTAATCATTTATTTTAATAAATGAATATTCACTATTTGAGTATACATGTTTAAGTATTTGATTGAGATCTTAAACTCATTTACTGAATGTCCGCAATACAATTCACAGCACGAGAGAATTTGTGATGAATTCACAACTAGTGATTATCTCTACATGTGCAATTGTGAAGTATTGAAATTGTCCCTAGTCGATGAATTTATAAATATGGACACTATCAATTCTGTGAAGACTAGCATGGGTTATTCTCTAATCAGCTGATTCTCACTGGCTGGTGACATTGGGATGTCTGGAGATAAACATGAATGCTAGTTAAGGGAACTACTTCATTGGAGTGACTGGCTGTAAAACTTCATATGGTAGTCTATATATAGATATGTCAATGAAGTTCTTACTGCATCTTAAGTGCGATGTTCCTTTGACTTGCAGTGTTCAAGTCATCTTGGTCATAGAGACTTATACTTTAACATCTTAAGCAAGCATCTCCAAGGAGGTGTGGACCCAGAATGATTGGGTATAAGACGAAGTGCCCGAAGATGTTTGAACAACTTACAAAGGATTCACCACTCCTTGCGAGGAGATGTATACCCAAGGCCTATCGTTGGATTGTTATTCGAAGCCTCTGGCCAGAGCATGACATGTTCAGAGTATGAATTTCTTAAATACATGAGAGTAATTAGAATCCGTAGGACAAGAAAACGTTACTTGGGCTAGGTGCGACGAAGTTAGCCTAGTGGGGACTGACACACATAGACCATGTTCTAAACCAAGTGGGTATAAGATGGTGAAGGGAATGGGGCACAATTCATTATAGCTGCTGAAGAGTTTCAGAATTGTTTCTGAGGTCAACCGTTGATCTTTCGATTAATTGGGGATCATGATGTACTACTAGGTGCCACTCATGATCGTTCTATAATTGATTAATTATAGACAGCCAACATAAATCGAAAGCCTATTTAGTCACACGCACTACGAGTAATTCGAGGGATTTAAAACGAGTTGAAAATTAGATTTTTCCAATCAAGAGAGATTAGGTTTGGTTAAGCCAAACGATAAGTCGAATCTGAATTTTTCAGAGAGCATCGGAAGCGTAAAATGGCTAAGTCTTTTGAAGTCTTAATAGATGAATTAAATAAGTTTAATTCATTAGGGCATGGCTTGGATTAGCCGACCAAAGAAGGTCTCCATCCTCTTTGCTTGGCTGGCCACAACAAAGGGAGAGAACCAAATTTTTGGTTCAATTTATAAAATAAACCAAGTGTTGTTTGTTTTATAAAATTATGGATGATATAAATTTTTATATAATAAACCAAGGTATGGTTTATTTTTCATAGAAATTAAAATGAACCATGGATTGGTTTATTTTATTTTATAAAATCAATCATGGATTGATTTACCATGATAAGAAAATTTATTCCATAAGAAAAAGGAGACTTGGTCGGTTTTTATCATGAATTAAAATATGATAAAACATGGCATGATGGAATAAGTCATAGAAAATTTATTCCATAAGAAAAAAGAGACTTGGCGGTTGAGAGGCCACTATATAAAGGACCCAAGGCAAGGCTTGGAAATTAATCGAAGTATTCTTGTCTGGCCTCTCTCCCTCTCCTCTCTTCTTTCTCTTGGCCGGCCACAAGGCTCTTCTCCCCTCTTCTTGCCGTGAGCACAAGGAGAAGCATCGAGGCGACAAAGTTCTTCCGTTGGGACGATCTTCCTCTCCGGCCATTATCACCTTGGGATTGGGCGCAAGTAATCTTCCTCCTTCTTGCCGGAATTGTGATTCCGGCAATCCTTGGTAGTGAGTTTTTCCGATGTGATTACTTCTCTCTTGGTTTTCTTGTCGCGTTCTCAGAGAATCTAGTAGTTCTCGAGAACACGAAACTCGTGGCTTTGCGATGTCATCCCGAAGATACTCAGCATGGGCGCGAATAGAGGCCGAGCTTCTAAGGGACGCTTACGGTTGGAACTCGTCCCTTCCTTCGAGTTACGCGAGGTAATTAATTTGAGAAATTATATGATCATGTCTACACAAGATAAAGTTGCATGCTTAGATGTGTGGTAAAATAATTTGAGAAATTATTTATGCTAAACCTTCCGCTGCACGTAATTAATTTTAAAATTACGAACCCGCATCCATGTCAACATGCACCAGGTCCCAACAGTGGTATCAGAGCCGGTTAGTGTTTGACATAATCATATAATTGTTTTGCAGAAAACTTTGTCATGATCTCAATTATGGAAAATTTTCCAATTATGGAAACTTTCCAATTATGGTAAATTTTCGATTTAGGAATTTCAAAGTTTGGAAATCATCATGAAATTTTGCAAACTTTTGAAATATCCTTGTTTGTGAAATTTTATGATAATTGTGAAAACATTCCATTTTTGGAAACTTTCCAATTTTAGAAATTTCCTATTTTGGAAAAACGTAAGTTTTCTTTCTACCAGAAACTTACAATTATTCTGAAAAACTTTTAATTTTGGAAACTTTTCATTTATGGAAAGCTCGCAATTTTGGGCACTTTCTTTCAAGAAAGTCTAGACAAATTATGTAACGCCCGCCCTTATATCTACTCTCGGGGCGGGGTTACGTACTACTCATTCATATAATTTTAATCATAAAAGAAAAACATAAGTGCTAAGCCTATTAGTCAGTGCATGCCAGTCAGATATCATGCTTTAATGTTTAGAACAATTTATTTCTTTGGAGCATAGTCCTAGGTTTCTATGCATCTTAAGTTCACAAGTAATTCAACTCAAACATATAAGAGTGATCACTAATATTTAAAAGTACCAACTCTAATCACTAGCATTTATTATTAAAGGAAACATAGGCATAGTAATGTAGATATGGGAATCTTTCTTTCCCGAGCCACCACCCCACACATCTTCAGCCTTCCTGCCTCTTCCTTTAGTTCAAGTGTTCCTTACTTTTATCTGCAGCATAAGACAACACATAACTAGTAAGCATAAAAGCTTAGTAAGGATCCGGTCCTACTCGCAAAATCCATACGAAAGCATACAACATGTACCCATAATAAATCATAAGCATGAGTTCATCATAGCATACTAAACATCACAGTTTCCAAGCAAGCAGTATAAAGTATGGAATGCATATACATAAGGATGCTTAACTTTTAAAATCATACTTTTAAATACTTAAATATCATCGTATCATCATTGGGGGGCCTCATCATAAGCGCGCATCCCTAAGTAGATACGAGGTAGCGAGCCCCGACCTACTAGGGTAAGGACAGCATAGTCGATAGTCCCAGAACCGGGGCGTTCTTAAGGTGCTCATCCCTGTTGCACAGCTACGGTAGTGCCAGAACCGTGGACAGCATAGTCGGTAGTCCAGAACCGGGGCGTTCTTAAGGTGCCCATCCCTTGGACCCATACTTTGGTCCGGTACAAGCTCATTCATAAAGTAAAATACTTTACATGCTTTTACATATATGCTAACGAATACTCCAAATCCACTCTTATGGGACACACCACTCTTTAAGGGTGCTCATGATCCCGTAGGGACACACCACACAACATAAGGGGTGCTCTTGATCCCATACTTAGTGGAGTATCCTTTCAAGCGTTTTATCATACACATCACATGCAATTCATAAAGGGTGCCACGTGGGCTATATAAACATGCTCATACATATGTCATATTTCAACCACTTAAGTATACTTATATAGATGACAAGATTGGTCACATAAATCATATCCATGTCATAGGAAGGGGTAGCATACTTCATGAGTTAATCGAGTTCTTCTTAACCCTAAACCTAAGGTCCTGGCCGAAAGTCAAAGTAGAGATATCTTAGGTTTTTGACATCAAACATCACATACAAGTATCATATCTATATCCATCATATATCATTCTAAGCATAGCATACATCATGGGGTAATCAAGCTTCACAAACCTAATGTTCTAGGCTTGGCCGAATATCACATGCTAGGGGAAAGGTTAAGTTTTCCTATCAAACATTCCCTTAAACATCACATGCATATACATATCATTATTCCCAAACATAACCATATCTCCTAGGGTAGTTTAACCTTCACAAACCCTAACCATAGGGAGTTGGCCGAATGGTGTAGGGTAGGGGAAATTAGGGTTTTTGAATCAACATTCATACAAGCATTTACACAAACATCTCACATACCTATCATGCCACTTATTAAACATAGATTTCATCATAAGATAATTATGCAACCCTAATCTCTAATCCCTCTAGGGTTGGCCGATCTCAAGGGTAAGGGAAACTAGGTTTCTTGAAATCAAATCTTCACACCAACATTTATACAAGCATTTTGTCTACACTACTAAGCATGGATATATCATAGGAATCATACAACCTTAACACCCTCTTTGCTTCATGCTTTGGCCGAAAGTCACATAAGGGTAGAACCCTAGTTTTTGTTCACAACATCATAAACAAAATCAACATACCTATATACCCTAAGTCTCAAGGGATCTTCTCATGTATTAAAGAGTAACCAAAGCCTCTCCTAATGGAGGTGGCCGAAACTTACAAAGGGAAAACCCTAATTCTTTTGTACAAGAAAACAACAAGAATCATGCATAACAATTACACTGCAGGCGAGGGGATACTTACATCCTTTCGCTTGAATTTCACCTTCCCTAAATCTTTAGGGTACCCTTAGTTAAAGTGTGAGTGAGAGTTTCCTTTGCCAAAGTTTCTCTAGAATTCTTGGCCCTAGTAGAGGGCAAGATCCTTGAATGGTTCTCCTTCCTTCTAATTCCCTAGGGTTAGAACCCTAGGGTTGTGTTTTTCGAAAATGAGAAGGGAGAAGGAGAAGATGAATTTCGGTGGGGAGAGTGAGGAAGAAGAAGAAGGAAGTTATTCCAACTTCTTCCTTCCTTATTTATACTTTCTCTCATGAAGAGACATGTCTCTTCACTTCCCTAGCTTTAACAAGCATGTTTCTTATTCTCTCAACAAGAAACAAGGCTTGGTACAATGGTTAAGACATTGTTAGTACACCTAGGAGGTTCAAGGTTCAATCCTTGCTTCCTCCTTTCTATATTTCCTTTTTGCACTATTCCACATCCAAACCCATTAAGCCAAGCCCATCATGAATTTTCATAGTAATAATCATGTTTTATGAATTCATAATATTTCATAATATTTAATAATAATAATTCATGAATTTCATAATATTTCATATTCATGAATTCATAATATTTCATAATAATATTTCATGAATTTCATAATATTTCATATTCATGAATTCATAATATTTCATAATATCCCATAATAATATTTCATGAATTTCATAATATTTCATATGGGAAAATATTTCATAATAATATTTCATGAATTCATAATATTTCATATGGGAAAATTTTAGGGCGTTACAAATTATGGGAATATTAATTGGCATTTAAATTCATAATTGAAAATTAAATTATTTAAAAAATTTTTTATTTTGGATTAAGCCTCGGGGAGCCGTCCAATTTAAAGTTAGTTGTTATAATTAAATTTCCTAAATTGAATTTAAACTGTCAAATGTTTAATTTGGATTGAACCTCGGGGAGCCGTCCAAATTATATTATCAATAAATTCTTATTTTTTATTGAGCCTCGAGGAGCCGCCCAAATTAAGTTATTGATATTAATTTTTTATAAATAAAATATGTGATCAAATCTTGGAAATTTTGAGGTGATTCTCAAACGAAAATTTCCTTATTTGATTTATGAGGTGATGCTCTTACATATTATTGTCCCCAAAATTAATTAGGAAAATTGTTTCCTATAGAGTATATTTCCTTAAATAAGATTTTCATGAAAATAATATGTGGTTGAATTAAGGGAATCTGTCTTTTAATTTAAGAAGATTTGATTTAGAGAAATCAAAGTCTTAAACATATTATTTCCGAAATTGATTATGATAATTTAGGAAATTGTTTCCCAAAATAATTCCTTAAATAAAGTATGAAATTAGAATTAGAAAATCCGATTCCTAATTCAATTAATGAGACTTGATAAATTAAGTCACATACATACTTTATTAAGGAAATCGTTAGTACATGACATAATTATATGTCATGAATGTGCTTAAAAGAAAAAGATGAGACCCAAACCCCCTTACAAAATATTAAGGCCAACACCTTCCATTAATATGGTTAGAACTGGAGTTTTGTTTCTCGTTTGGGTTGATGGACACATCCATGCCCGGCTTGAACCTCAACATGTTCAAACCATGGAATTAGTTTATGATTAATATAGTTGGAGTCAGAGGTCAATCCTTAGTTTTGGTTGTTGGACACATCCAAGTCTGACTAAATGGTTGAATGAGCTCCAACCATATTAAAACTATTTCTTGATTAATGGGTCAACCTTAAGCTTGGAGCATCGATTTATTGTGCCACAGCCAAGGTCGATGTAAAGAGAGGTGCAGTTGGGTGCTATGTATATTGTTGCATACTTGTTAATGAGTTAACAACCCAATTATATATGCAAACATTCAATTAGTTGATAGCATAATGTGATAGTTACATATGTGTAATATGTAATCGGTATAATTACCTACCTTCATAGCTAAGAATAACTTGATGGACTCCAGCAATGGTTGTTCTTATCTATGGTTGGATATCAACCTATTTGGAGATGTTTCTACGATCTCCCGAATTGATAAAAAGGGTTATTCAATTCGAAAAATAAATAGGATTTAATTAATGTATATTGATGCATTCATTATCATTCTCATCACATAACCTCAATTTGTATTTCTAGGATAATCACCTGATCATGTCTTGTCTGAATTTGCGTTCTATTTTGGACACCTATAAGTTAACTAAGGCCAAAAGGATTGAAAAGGCACCAAAAGGCACTTGCCATCACTGCGGCAAGGAGGGTCACTGGCGAAGAATCTACAAGGTTTATCTTGTGTCCTAGAAGAAGAAGGCATCCGATGCCCCATCCTCTTCAGGCATCTTCGTTATTGAATGTCACTCTATTTCCTCGTACACCTGGGTACTTGATACTGGGTGTAGCTCACATATATGTAATGACATACACGGGCTAAGGAATAGAAGAAAACTCATCAAGGGAGAAGCGAATTTGCGAGTTGGAAATGGAGCAAAGATTGCTGCTATTGCCATCGGAACATATTTACTAAAGCTCCCTACTGGACTTGTCTTAAAATTGGATAATTGTTATTTTGTTTCGTCGTTAATAAAGAACATTGTATCTATTTCATGCTTAAATGAAAAGGGTTACCATTTAACTTTTAGTAACAATTACTGTTACATAACTTTAAATGGTGTTCTTTATGGGACTGAAACTTTATGCAATGGTATCTACACGTTAGATTTATCCGTTGACATTTTCAATATCGAAGTTAGCAACAAACGTGCTCGAATAGATAATCAAATAGACTCCTATACGTGGCATTATCGTCTTGGCCATGTAAGGTAGAAACGCATGAACAAATTACAGATGTGGAATTCTGGAATCATTTGAACCTGGTTCATTTGATACACGTGAATCATGCTTAAAAGGCAAGATGATCAAATTACCCTTATTCGAAAAAGGTAAACCAGTGGGAGAATTGCTTGGCTAATACATACTGATGTATGTCGACCAATGTCAACTCTTGCACAAGGAGGCTATAGCTACTTCATTACCTTTATCGATGATCACTCACGATTCGGGTATGTGTTCTTAATGAAACACAAATCTGAAGCTTTTGAGAAATTCAAAGAGTTCAGAAGTGAAGTAGAGAAACAGCTTGGGCAAAAGTATTAAGATACTTCGATCCGATCGGGGTGGTGAATACTTAAGTCAAGAGTTTCAAGATTATCTTAGGGACAATGGGATATTGTCTCAATGGACTCCGCCATATACACCACAGCATAATGGTGTATCTGAGAGGCGTAACCGAACCTTGATGGACATGGTTAGATCCATGATGAATCATGCAACTCTTCCAAAATCCTTTTGGGGATATGCACTTAATACAGCTGTTTACTTGCTAAACAGAGTCCCGACCAAGGTAATCTCTACTACTCCATATGAGACGTGGAATAGTAAGAAACCTCATTTATCTCACCTAAAGATATGGGGTTGTCCTGCTTATGTAAAGCGGACTGTATCAGACAAATTGGATGCTAAGTCTGATAAATGTCTATTTATTGGATACCCTAAGGAAACGAAGGGTTACCAATTCTATCATCCCTTGGAACAAAAGTTGTTTGTTTCAAGGCATGTTGTATTTCTAGAAAAAGAATATCTTTTACAAGAAATAGTGGGAGTAGCATTGAACTTGAAGAAGTTCAAGAAACTCCAATAGACATTACATAGACACCTAGTCTAGACCTACAACCAATAACTCATAATGATGAGCTATTAGTTGAACCTAAAACGACACCTTTTCTTCGTAGGTCTGATAGGACACGCAATATTCCAGAGACATACGGATTTCTCATAAGTGAATCGAACGACGTGTTACTCATTAACAATGACGAACCTATCAGTTATGAAGATATTCTGAAAAATTCAGAAAGGGATAAGTGGCTTGAAGCCATGAAGTCGGAAATGGATTCCATGTACAAAAATCAAGTATGGGACTTGGTCAACCCACCTGAAGGGATTAAGCCCATAGGGTGTAAGTGGGTTTTCAAGAAGAAACCCGACATGGAAGGTAATGTTCTTACCTTTAAGGCTAGATTAGTGGCAAAAGGATATCGGCAGAAACAAGGAATTGATTATGACGAAACCTATTCGCCAGTAGCTATGCTTAAATTCATTCGGATGCTCCTGGCCATAGCAGCTCATTATGATTATGAGATATGGCAAATGGATGTGAAAACAACTTTCCTTAATGGAAACCTGCTTGAGGATGTATACATGATACAACCTGAAGGATTCACATCGGTCAATAAAACCAAAGTATGCAAGCTTCGACGATCCATATATGGACTAAAGCAAGCATCCAGGAGCTGGAATATCCATTTTGATGAGACAATCAAAGAGTTTGATTTCTCACAAAATCCTGACGATCCTTATGTGTACAAGAAGGTTAGTGGGAATGCGGTCGTATTCCTAGTATCATATGTCGATGACATATTACTTATAGGAAACGATATATCAGTCTTATAGTCAGTTAAAATTTGATTGTCCAAAACTTTCTCTATGAAAGACCTGGGAGAAGCAACCTATATCCTTGGGATTAGAATCTATAGAGATAGATCAAAATGGTTGCTTGGTCTTTCGCAGTCTACATATATAGACCGAGTGCTAGAAAGCTTTAGCATGACGGAATCCAAGAAAGGTTACCTTCCCATCAGGCATGGGATCAACCTTTCGAAGTCTATGTGTCCGCGCACAGAAGACAAGAGGATTTGCATGAATAAGATTCCTTATGCATCCGCGATAGGATCTATCATGTATGCTATGTTATGTACTAGGCCCGAAGTATCGTATGCTCTGATCGTCACAAGCAGATACCAGTCTGATCTAGGAATAGATCATTGGGCAGCTGTCATGACAATCCTCAAGTACTTGAGAGGAACTAAGGATGTGTTCCTAATATATGGAGAAGGTGATATGATAATACGTGGGTATAAGATGCCAGTTTCCAGATAGATAAGGATGACTCCAAATCTCAGTCCGGATACGTATTTATCTTGAATGGAGGCGCAATAAGTTGGAAGAGTTCCAAGAAAGACACCGTAGCGGATTCTACCACGAAAGCGGAATATATTGCAGCTTTGGAAGCAGCAAAGGAAGCAGTCTGGATCAAGAAGTTTTCCTCTGAACTTGGTGTGGTTCCAACCATTGATGAAGCAATACCGATTTATTGCGACAACAATGGAGCTATTGCACATGCGAAGGAACCAAGGTCTCATCAGCGATCCAAACATGTGCTTCGCTGCTATCATCTGATCAGAGAGATTATAAGTAGGAATGATATACAAATTGAGAAAATTCTCACTGAAAGGAATTTAGCGGATCCTTTAACTAAGGCCTTGACTCAAAACAAGTTTGAGGGTCATGTTAGAGCCTGTGGTATTGGATACCGTAGCGATTGGCATTAGGCCAAGTGGGAGTTTGTTAGTGATATGAGAAAAGTGTCCTAAGACAATCGCCTTATGATTCTAATCATTTATTTTAATAAATGAATATTCACTATTTGAGTATACATGTTTATGTATTTGATTGAGATCTTAAACTCATTTACTGAATGTCCGCAATACAATTCACAGCATGTGAGAATTTGTGATGAATTCACAACTAGTGATTATCTCTACATGTGCAATTGTGAAGTATTGAAATTGTCCCTAGTCGATGAATTGATAAATACGAACACTATTAATTCTGTCGAGACTAGCATGGGTTATTCTCTAATCAGTTGATTCTCACTGGCTGGTGTCATTGGGATGTCCGGAGATAAACATGAATGCTAGTTAAGGGAACTACTTCATTGTAGTGACTGGCTGTAAAACTTCATATGGTAGTCTATATATAGATATGTCAATGAAGTTCGTACTGCAGCTTAAGTGTGATGTTCCTTTGTCTTGCGGTGTTCAAGTCATCTTAGTCATGGAGACTTATACTTTGACATCTTAAGCAAGCATCTCCAAGGAGGTGTGGACCCAGGATGATTGGGTATAAGCCGAAGTGCCCGAAGATGTTTGAACAGCCTACAAAGGATTCACCACTCCTTGCGAGGAGATGTATACCCAAGGCCTATCGTCGGATTGTTACTCGAAGCCTCTGGCCAGAGCATACATGTTCGAGTATGAATCTCTTAGAATACATGAGAGTAATTAGAATCCGTAGGACGAGAAAACGTTACTTGGGCTAGGTGTGACGTAGTCAGCCTAGTGGGGACTGACACACATAGACCATGTCCTGAACCAAGTGGGTATAAGATGGTGAAGGGAATGGGGCACGATTCATTATAGCTGCTGAAGGGTTTCAGAATTGTTTCTGAGGTCAACCGTTGATCTTTCGATTAATTGGGGATCATGATGTACTACTAGGTGCCACTCATGATCGTTCTATAATTGATTAATTATAGACGGCCAACATAAATCGAAAGCCTATTTAGTCACACGCACTACGAGTAATCCGAGGGATTTAAAACGAGTTGAAAATTGGATTTTCCAATCAAGAGAGATTAGTTTGGTAAGCCAAACGTAAGTCGAATCTGAATTTTTCAGAGACGCATCGGAAGCTAAAATGGCTAAGTCATTTGAAGAATTAATAGATGAATTAAATAAGTTTAATTCATTGGGTGTGGCTTGGATGGGCCGGCCAAAGAGGGTCTCAATCCTCTTTGCTTGGCCGGCCACACAAAGGGAGAGAACCAAATTTTTGGTTCAATTTTTAAAATAAACCAAGTGTGGTTTGTTTTATAAAATTATGGATGATATAAATTTTTATATAATAAACCAAGGTTTGGTTTATTTTTCATGGAAATTAAAATGAACCATGGATTGGTTTATTTTATTTTATAAAATCAATCAAGGATTGATTTACCCTGATAAGAAAATTTATTCCATAAGAAAAAGGAGACTTGGTCGGTTTTTATCATGAATTAAAATATGATAAAACTTGGCATGATGGAATAAGTCATAAAAAATTTATTCCATAAGAAAAAAGAGACTTGGCGGTTGAGAGGCCACTATATAAAGGACCCAAGGCAAGGCTTGGAAATCAATCGAAGTATTCTTGCCTGGCTCTCTCCCTCTCCTCCCTTCTTTCTCTTGGCCGCCACAAGCTCTTCTCCCTCTTCTTGCCGTGAGCACAAGGAGAAGCACCGAGGCGACAAAGTTCTTCCGTTGGGACGATCTTCCTCTCCGGCCATTATCACCTTGGGATTGGGCGCAAGTCATCTTCCTCCTTCTCGCCGGAATTGTGATTCCGGCCAACCTTGGTGTGAGTTTTTCCATGTGATTACTTCTCTCTTGGTTTTCTTGTCGCGTTCTGGAGAATCTAGTATTCTCGAGAACACGAAACTCGTGGCTTTGCGAAGTCATCCCGAAGATACTCCGTGGACGCGAATAGAGGCGGAGCTTCCAGGGACGCTTACGGTTGGATCTCGTCCCTTCCTTCGAGTTACCGAGGTAATACGTAAATTAGTTTACGTTTCTGAAAATTTTAAATATATGATCATGTCTACACAAATAAAGTTGCATGCTTAGATGTGTGGTTAAATAATTTGAGAAATTATTTATGCTAAACCTTCCACTGCACGTAATTAATTTTAAAATTACGAACCCGCATCCATGTCAACATGCACCCGGTCCAACAGGCTGGGCACCGAAGACCTGACCGAGGTTGGGCTCAAAACCCTGGTTCGAGGAATTAGGCAAGAAGACCTGGTCGAGGACTGGACACCGAAGACCTGATCTGAAAGATCGGGCAGGAGACTTAGTTGAGTGAGAACTGCAGACAGAAGTAGAGACGGGTCGAGTTATGGACATCTCGAGATCCGAGAGTCTCAGAGGTCGAGCAAAAGTCCAACCAAAGGAGCTGTTTGGCAAAAGGTAACTTCTCCTGAGAGGAGTAGGTGAGGACGCGTTCCCCAAAAGAGGGAATAGTAGGCGTCGGTTCGACCTAGGATTTCATTTGAAATCTAAAGTCAGAACCAAGACAGCTCTGGCTATTATTTTAAACATGCTTATTATTGTTCTTGGACTAACCCTTGTTGCAGGCTAAATGAAGTGAGTTGCTGTGATACCAAGCGCCTGAAAGGATTCATGCTCCTGAGAACCCAAGCTCCTGAATGGTGTCAGTGCCCCAGGAGGGATTCTTCCAACGGATGCTCCATGTTAGTTTCTAGGCACCGGTGATCTCAAATGCACCTCAGTTGTACCAGGCGCCCAAAAAGTCATAAGTGTTGGACGAGTTACGGATAAGGATACAGTTAATGTGGGTGACGTGGCAGGCGCCCAAGAAGCTGCTATAAAAGGGCTTCACCCCTTTGCTTCCCAACAACATCTCAAGCACTCAAATGTGCTACGACAAGCTTCCGTGCTCAAGCCTTCTGTGCCAACAACATTCAAGATCGACGACACACCGCTTCGACAAGCTCAAGATTTCTATTTTAGTGTCATTGGTATAAAAGCTTTTAACTTCCTTTCTGTACTCAATTTCATATTTGTAAAGAATTTTACAAACTATAGAATTGCCCAACATAAATGGTCAAGGACCGTGGGCCTTGGAGTAGGTGTCGTTATACACTACGAACCAAGTAAAAAGAAACCATGTTAGCCATGCTTAGTTTTTCTTATTTCTGTTGTGTTTAACTCTGTACTTTTCAAAAATTTGTGATATCGATATTCACCCCTCCTCTATCGATTACAACGATCTCACAAGTGGTATCAGAGCGGGTGGCTCAATCTTGGTGAAGCCACCAATTGAGTATTTTTTTGGATTTCATTGTTATTTTCTGTCATAAAAGGTATTATTATCATTTTCTGATATTTTGTTAATTTTTCTCGTTCGTAAGATTTTATCATTTCTCGAAGTTAGTGCAAGACCACTTGAGACTTATTTTTCTTTTCTTCCATACTGCACTACTAATCTACGACCAAGTCTAGGAACCAGTTTGTGTTTCTGTCTATTTTTAGGTTTTTCTTATGGCCATGCAAGAAGGATATAGCACGGCATGACCACCTCTTTTCTCAGGAGAAGATTTCTTCTACTGGAAGAGCAGAATAGAGGTCCACCTGAAAACTCAAGTGGAGATGTCGATCATCATTCAGGCTAAACTAGAAATCCCAAAGAATTCACAAGTTGAAATTTTGGGATACTCAGATGGGATGCCTCACTGACGCCGGGCAAAATATAGATTATTCTGGGGTGAGAAGTTTCAGAGGGATTTACGAGAAAAAAATAAGAAAGTAATAACGAGATAAGGAGTAGCCAAAACTGGGCTTAAACCTTATTGAGAAAAACAAGAGCGATAAGAGAAAAATAGAGATATAGCCGTGTTGTGGCTTCAGCGAAGCAAATTGATTGAATATCTAAAAAACTTGTCCTAAACATCATCTAAGCATGAGTTTATATAGCACTCATATCCCTAAAAAAACTCTAAACCAACCAGACTTAATCTTCTAAAATTTAGGAACAAATTTAACCAATAAGACTTGGTTTCCTAAGATTTAGGAACAAACTAAACAAAAATATATAACCAATTAAAAAAACCCTAAATATATAAATTTGAATATTATTTTGGATCCCCTCCTGCATCAGTTCCCCGAAGTTGAAGAGAACTCATCCTCGAGTTTAGGGTGAGTGTATCCAACTCTATAGCACAAGGACTTAAGTGTTTCACATTAAAAACATAAGAAGTTTTTAAGTGACTAGGAAGACGCAACCTGTAGGCATTATCATTAATCTTTTCTAATATCTCACAAGGTCTAATTTTCCGATCTTTGAGCTTGTTGTATTCACCAATAGGAAAGTGATCTCGAGTTAATACATCCCAAACCATATCACCAACGTCAAAAAGGACCCGACGTCGATGTCGATCTGCTTTGATCTTGTACTCGGTGTTGCTTTCCTGAATAGCCTGCTTAACTTGCTCATGAATGACCCGAAGATGCTCGGCCATCTCCTCAGCCTTGGGGTTAGCTTGTCTTGGACGTGAAATAGGGACTAAATCCAATAACCCGGATGGGTTTCGTCCATAAACAACTTCGAAAGAGCTCAATCCAGTGGTCCTGTTCTTTGATCTGTTGTATGTGAATTCTGCTAGAGGTAAAACTAGATCCCATTGCTTTGGTTTGGTTCCTATGAGACATCTTTGAAGATTTCCCAAGCTCCGGTTCACTACCTCAGTCTGACCATCTATCTGAGGGTGATAGGCACTGCTGAGGTTTAACTTCATACTTAGTTTTCCCCATAAACTCTTCCAAAATTGAGTAACAAATTTAGTATCACGATCTAAGTAATAGTTTGAGGAATACCGTGTAAACGCACAATCTCTTTGAAGAAAAGGGAGGCAATCCGAACAGCATCCATGGTTTTTCTGCATGGTATGAAGTGAACCATCTTGGAGAATCGGTCCACCACAACTAGAATAGAATCGGAAGTCCATTGGGTGCGGGGTAAACCCAATACAAAATCCATGCTGATGTTGCACCAAGGAACTTTGGGAATAGGTAAGGGAGTATACAAACCACATTGGTGAGGGTTCCCTTAGATTGCCGATAGACAAAGCAACGATCCACAAAATGAGCTACATTGCAGATAAGCTTGGGCCAATAGAAGTCAGAAGAGATAAGGGCAATTGTCTTATCTCGGTCGAAGTGTCCTTCATTGTGAAGTTCTCTTATAATGTGTTGCCTTAAGGAATAGTCTGGAATGCATAATTGTAGTCCACGAAATAGGTAGTCATTATGCAGAATAAAATCATTGTGAAGACCATTAGTTGGATCAGTAGCATACATATTTGAGAAAGTTTCAAAGCGAGCAATCCTAATTTTCATGGTAGTAAGCAGGGAGGAACGACGCTTAGAGCATTTGCAACGCGATTGAGACTCCCTGATTGATGCATCAGTGTAATGGTGAACTCTGCAAGTAATTTACCCACTTAGCGTGTCGACTACTCAACTTATGTTGGTCGTTGATGTACTTCAAAGCCTCATGATCTGTGAATAAGATAAATTCCTCCTGCACGAGATAATGCACCAATGCTTTAAGGATTGCACAATAGCATAGAATTCTAGGTCATAGGTAGAATAATTTTTCTTGGCACCAGATAGTTTCTCACTGAAGAAGGCAATAGGGCGTCCTGATTGACTTAGAACACTACCAATGTCAATGCTAGATGCGTCACAGTTTACTTCGAACAGTTTGTCGAAATCTGGAAGTGCAAGAACAGGTGCTTCGGTCATCTTTTGTTTCACCAGCTGAAAACTAGTCATAGCTACTTCACTCCACTTGAACTCGCACTCCTTGAGGCACTTAGTTATAGGAGCAATTAAGGTACTAAAGTTCTGAATGAACCGGCGATAGAAAGAGGCCAATCCATGGAAACTTCGGACGTCATGAACGGTTTTTGGCTATGGCCACTCTATGATTGCCTCTATCTTTGATGGATTTGCACGGACACCCTCAGTAGACACTATAAATCCAAGAAAAGAAACTGTAGTCATGAAAAAGGAACACTTCCTTTTGTTGACGAACAAGGATTCTGCCTTTAGCTTCTCAAAAATAGTTCGGAGGTGATCAAGGTGTAAAGCCCTCGTCGGACTATAAATAAGGATGTCGTCAAAGTATACAACTACGAATCTTCCCAGGAAAGGCCGCAAGACCTGATGCATGAATCTCATGAACGTGCTGGGGGCATTGGACAGTCCATAAGGCATGACCATCCACTCGTACAACCCATGTTGTGTCTTGAAGGCTGTCTTCCATTCATCTCCTGGCTTGATTCGAATCTGGTGGTATCCACTTCTAAGATCGATCTTGGACAAGATCTTAGAACTAGAAAGTTGATCCAACATATCATCTAAACGAGGAATCGGAAATCTATACTTCACTGTGATTTTGTTGATAGCTCAACTATCAACACACATGCGCCATGAACTGTCTTTCTTTGGTACAAGTAGGGCAGGGATGCATAGGGGCTCATACTCTCGCGAATATAGCCTAGTCTCAATAGCTCCATAACTTGTCGTTGTAGCTCTTCGGCATCCATAGGGTTAAGACGTTATGTCGGTCGGTTAGGCAAGCTTGACCCCGGGATGAGATCAATCTGGTGCTAAATATCTCTCAAGGGGGAAGGTCCTGGAGGAAGGTCTTCGACCATCAACTCAGCGAAGTCTGATAAGAGTTGTTGCACTTCAGCTGGTAGATCCGAGTCCGGGTCTATTACATTGCTTTTGAAAGGAAGCAAAGCATGGACTACATCTCTGTGCTTCATCTCATTCAAAAATCTGGACATAGAATGTAGTGTAGATTTATTGGTTACCAAATTTGAAGGGGTTCCTTCTCGTTGGGGAGCCAATACGATGTTCCTCCCTTTGATACTGAGGGTGTATGTGTTCTTCCGCCCATCATGAATGACGCTGTGATCATATTGCCACGGTCGTCCCAACAATACGTGATATGCGTCCATTGACACAACATCACACCATGTTCAATCATAATACTTGCTGCCAATAGAAAAAGATAAAAGACACCTCCTATCTACGGTTACCTCACTTCCTTTACTTAGCCATGATAACTTGTAGGGTTTTGGATGACGATTGTCTTCAACTGTAGCTTTTGAACAGCTTCTTCGGATACAATATTTTCACAGCTTCCACTATCAATGATCATCTTACAAACTTTGTCTGCAACCGTGCACGTCGTGTGAAAGATGTTGGTTCTCAACCAATCATCTTCACATTCTTCCTTAGGGACCAATAGGCTCTTGCGTACGATGAGAGTCTCATGACCATCACCATAAAGAACCTCGTAATCAATATCGTCATCATAAATCGGCTCATCAATCTGTTCGAGTTAAACCTCTATGTCTTCCTCAACTAGCAGATTCTTGATTTTTTGATCTGGGGATCTTTTACACTCCGAAGCTCGATGCCCCTCTTCACCACATCGAAAACACTTGATAGTGGTCTAAGGTTACCTTGTGGTGGCTACTGAGAAGGGCACGACTCTTGAGGGCGAACAACTCGATTGTTTTGATTGCTCCTAGTCTTCGGTTTAGTTGTTTTTCAACTGTCAAGGCTCGCTGATAGGCCTCCGAAATGGTCCAGAGTGAGTGAAGGCTCAGGGTGTCTTGTAAGGGTTGACGTAATCCCCCTAAATATCGCGCTACCATCTGCTCCTCGGTCTCGGACAAATCATTCCGAGCAATAAGCTGATAGAATTCCTCTATATAGTCGTCAACGGTTCTAGCTCCTAGCCTCAAGATATGAAGTCGTTGATACAATGTTTGGGTTAGCCGAAGGGAAGAAATTGTGTTATCATTAGTTTCTTTATTTTTTCCCAATCAGTGATTTTGGATTTACCTTGTCTCTCCCGTGATCGTTGAAGTTGCTCCCACCTTGCTGAAACTCGACCTTTTAACTTGATAACGACCAACTTTACTTTGATGTGATCAGGTACTTCTTTATATTTAAAAATCCTCTCTACTTCGTTGATCCAATCAACGAAGCCTTCCGCTTGTAATGTGCCAAAAAACTCAGGAAGATCCACTCGGAAACCAAATTCCCCAAATCGTTCCTCTCGACCATGGTGTTCCTGATATGTAGCACGATGATGATACAGGTTTCGAAAGGAGACTCAGAGTTACCATCAGAGATCTCACGATCTTCAAGATCCGCGCTGCCAAACGCTGGGTTAATTCCGCAACTTGCTTCTGTAAATCCTCAATCATCATTATATCTTGGATACTACGATACCTGCTTGTTGCGACCACGACAACATCCACATCCACGATGACCCTCCATTGGATCTTAATGAGCTCTGATACCAACTGACGCCGGGCAAAATATAGATTATTCTGGGGTGAGAAGTTTCAGAGGGATTTACACAAAAAAAAAAGTAATAACGAGATAAGGAGTAGCCAAAATGGGCTTAAACCTTATTGAGAAAAACAAGAGCGAGAAGAGAAAAATAGAGATATAGCCATAACGTGGCTTAAGCGAAGTAAATTGATTGAATATCTAAAAACTTGTCCTAAACATCATCTAAGCATGAGTTTATATAGCACTCAAATCCCTAAAAAACTCTAAACCAACCAGACTTAGTCTCCTAAAATTTAGGAACAAATTTAAGCAACAAGACTTGGTTTCCTAAGATTTAGGAACAAACTAAACAAAAATATATAACTAATTAAAAAATCCTAAATATATAAATTTGAATATTATTTTGGATCCCCTCCTACATCACTCACTCAAGAAGAAAATAGAAGTGGACGCCAAAGCTACACAGGCTCTTCATTGTGGTTTAACAAAAGAAGAACTCAACTGCATCGACCCATTTAACAGTGCAAAGGAATTATGGAACAAACTCATCAAGCTCCACGAAGGTACATCAGATACGAGGATCACTAAGTGCGATGTTCTACTCAATAAACTGTATAATATCAAAATGAAAGATGACAAAACAGCTGCACAACTACATGCTCGTAGTCAAGAACTGATGAATGGACTACACACTATAGGTCACAAGGTAGAAAACCGTGACTTAATCAGGTATGCACTACACTCGTTCCCCCAAAATTCTTTGTGGGCATCTATGGTAGATGCCTGCAAGGTTTTGAGGAACTTATCCAAAATTAAATTAAATGAATTATTTTCTGAATTAGAACTGCATGAACAGAATAACGTTGCATAAGTCGAGGAAGCTATAGCCCTTTTTGCAAGGAAACACAAGAAGAAGAAGTCGCAATCAATACCCGAGTCTGATTCCGACTCAGAATCTGACGATGACGGAATCGATCATTCAGAGTTAGTCAGAATGTCCCGAAACTACTACAAAATGCTCAAGGGTCAAAAGAATAAGAAGAAGGCAGTTCAGCAAAAGGATGATCCAACTGAACCAAGTACTAGTCAGAAGGAACCTGTTATGGGTGCAACAAGAAGGGTCACTACAAATCGGAGTGTCCCAACTTGAAGGAGGCCAAAAAGACTCGAAGGAAGAAAGCACTCCAAGCCACATGGGACAAGTCCTCTTCAGAAGAAGACGAAGAAGCTCCGTACTCTAACCTTCTCGCACTAACAACCTCGGAAGAACTCGATACCGAGTTAGAGTTGGAACCGGAAGAAAGCGAAGGAACCGGGAAACTATCAATATTGAAAGACAGACAAATCACAGTAAGAGGTTATCCCGAATCCCAACTATATGATTTAATTTCATATCTATCTCGAAAGTTAGTCAAAGCCAACATTCGGGTTGAATCCCATCGACAGGAAATCAAAGTTTTGAAGGAGAAGGCTAACTCAAAATTCTTGACTGAGTTAGTTCAGGAAGGAACCTCAACTCAAGTCCAAAAACATTAGTAAGAGAATTTCTCCTTGAAAACTCAAGAGAAGGAACTTTGAGTTACATTGGAACGATTTACTTTAGGTTCCAAGAATCATGGCATGATTCTTGGAAAATAGAAGTCTGTTCTAAACCGATCCAAATTTGGTTACCGAACCAACTCACGTTACAGATCCTACTATTCTATTTTGAACCAAACTAGAACCCAAGTCAAAGCATGGGTCCCAAAATTAAGCTTGACTAATCAAGCTGGAGCAAATCTGTATTGGACCCCCAAGGTGTAAGTAATATGAGAGAAGTGTCCTAAGGCAATCGCCTTATGATTGTAATCATTTACTTTAATAAATGAATATTCACTATTTGAGTATACATGTTCGTGTATTTGATTAAGATCTTAAACTCATTTACTGAATGTCCGCAATACAATTCACAGCATGAGAGAATTTGTGATGAATTCACAACTAGTGATTATCTCTACATGTGCAATTGTGAAGTATTGAAATTGTCCCTAGTCGATGAATTGATAAATACGGACACTATCAATTCTGTTGAGACTAGCATGGGTTATTCTCTAATCAGCTAATTCTCACTGGCTGGTGACATTGGGATGTCCGGAGATAAACATGAATGCTAGTTAAGGGAAATAGTTCATTGGAGTGACTAGCAGTAAAACTTCATATGGTAATCTACATATAGATATGTCAATGAAGCTCTTACTACAGCTTAAGTGCGATGTTCCTTTGACTTGCGGTGTTCAAGTCATCTTGGTCATGAAGACTTATACTTTGACATCTTAAGCAAGCATCTCCAAGGAGGTGTGGACCCAGGATGATTGGGGATAAGCCGAAGTGCCCGAAGATGTTTGAACAGCCTACAAAGGATTCACCACTCCTTGCGAGGAGATGTATACCCAAGGCCTATCGTCGGATTGTTACTCGAAGCCTCTGGCCAGAGCATCACATGTTCCGAGTATGAATCTCTCAGAAACATGAGAGTAATTAGAATCCGTTGGACGAGAAAGACATTACTTGGGCTAGGTGTGACGTAGTCAGCCTAGTGGGGACTGACACACATAGACCGTGTCCTGAACCAAGTGGGTATAAGATGGTGAAGGGAATGAGGCACGATTCATTAAAGCTGCTGAAAGGTTTCAGAATAGTTTCTGAGGTCAACCGTTGATCTTTCGATTAATTGGGGATCATGATGTACTACTAGGTGCCACTCATGATCGTTCTATAATTGGTTGATTATAGACGGCCAACATAAATCGAAAGCCTATTTAGTCACACGCACTACGAGTGATCCGAGGGATTTAAAACGAGTTAAAAATTGGATTTTTCGATCAGAGAGATGAGTCGAATCTGAATTTTTCAGAGACGCATCAGAAGCATAAAATGGCTAAGTCTTTTGAAGACTTATTGGACGAATTAAATGAGTTTAATTCGTACGGTTTCGGCTTGGGTTTGGCCAGCCAAAGAGGGTCCCCACCCTCTTTGTTTGGCCGGCCACATCAAAAGGGGAGAACCAAATTGTTTGGTTCAAATTATAAAATAAACCGAGTGCGGTTTGTTTTATAAAATTATGGATAAAGAAATTTATATAAAGAGATTTATTTTCATGAAAATTAAAATAAACCTTGGATTGGTTTATTTTATTTTATAAAATCAATAATGGATTGATTTACCATGATAAAGAAATTTATATAAAGAAATTTATATAAATAAATTTATATAAAGATATTTATTTTCATAGAAATTAAAATATACCTTGGATTGGTTTATTTTATTTTATAAAATCAATAATGGATTGATTTACCATGATAATGAAATTTATATAAAGAAATTTATATAAAGAAATTTCTTTCCATAATAAAAGGGGAGACATGGTTGTTTTTATTATAAATTAAGTTATAATAAAAACTTGGCATAACGGAATAATTCATAGAAAAAATTTATAAGATAAATTTCTTATGAAAATTTATTCCGTTAAGAGGAGACTTGGCGATTAAGAGGCTACTATATAAAGGTACCAAGGCAAGGCTTGGAAATTAATTCAAGAGATCAAGGATTCTTGCCTAGCCTCTCTTCCTCTCCTTTTCTCCCTCTCCATCTTCTAGGGCCGGCTACCTTCTCCCTCTTCTAGGGCCGGCTGCCCTCACCTCATTTGCCGTGAGCCACCTCCACCAAGAAGGTGCCAAAGAAGAAGAAGAAGCGGGGTGCGACTCCTTCCTTCCTCCCGGAATCTTGATTCCGTTTATCGTTTGGTGGTTAGTTTTCCATCTCTCTATCTTGATATTCTTGTCGTGCCTTTGGAGAATCTAGTAGTTCTTGTCGGCACGAAACTCGTGGCTTTGCGAAGTCATCCCGAAGAGAACTCGGCATGGACGCGAATAGAGGCGGAGCTTCCAAGGGACGCTACGGTTGTATCACGTCCCTTTCTACGAGTTACGCGAGGTATTAAGTAAATTAGTTTACTTTCTGCAAAATTTTAAATGTATGATCATGTCTCCACAACATAAGGTTGCATGCTAGATAAGTGGTTAAAATAATTTGAGAAATTATTTATGCTAAACCTTCCGCTGCACGTAATTAAATTTTAAAATTACAAACCCGTATCCATGTCAACATGCACCCGGTCCCAACAGTGGTATCAGAGCCGGTTAGTGTTCGACATAATCATATAATTGTTTTGCGGAAAACATTGTCATGATCTCAATTTTGGAAAATTTTCCAATTATGGAAACTTTCCAATTATGATAAATTTTTAGATTTAGGAATTTCAAAGTTTGGAAATCCTCATGAAATTTCGCAAACTTTTGAAATATCCTAGTTTCTGAAATTTTATTATAATTGTGAAAACTTCTCATTTTTGGAAACTTTCAAATTTTGGAAATTTCCTATTTTGGAAATCTTCCAATTTTGGAAATATGTAAGTTTTCTTTGTACCAGAAACTTACAATTATTCAGAAAACCTATTATGAAATCTCACAATTTTGGGCACTTTCATTCAAGAAAGTCTAGACAAATTTATGGATTATTAATTGACAATTAAATTCGAATTGGTTTTAAATTATTAACAAAATTCTTTATTTTGGATTGAGCCTCGGGGAGCCGTCCAATTTAAAGTTAGTTATTGTAATTTAATTTCCAATTTTGAATAAAATTATCATGTTTAATTTGGTTACGCCTCAGGGAGCGGACCAAATTAGATTTACAACAAATTCCTTTTTTTTGGGTATCTGAGCCTCGGGGAGCCACCCAAAGAAAATAATTTGTTGAAATTAATAAATCCATAAATAAAATATGTAATCAAATCTTGGAAATTTTGAGGTGATTCTCAAACGATAATTTCCTTATTTGATTTAAGAGGTGATGCTCTTATATATTGTTGTCTCCAAAATTAATTAGGAAAATGGTTTCCTATAGAGTTTTCTTAAATGAGATTTTCATGAAAATAATATGTGGTTGAATTAAGGGAATCTGTCTCTTAATTTAATAAGATTTGATTTAGAGAAATCAAAGTCTTAAACATATTATTTCCGAAATTGATTATGACAATTTAGGAAATTGTTTCCCAAAACAATTCCTTGAATAAAGTATGAAATTAGAATTAGGAAATCCGGTTCCTAATTCAATTAATGAGACTTGATAAATTAAGTCACATACATACTTTATTAAGGAAATCGTTAGTACATGACATAATTATATGTCATGAATGTGCTTAGAAAAGAAAGGATGAGACCCAAAACCCCTTACAAAATATTAAGGCCAACACCTTCCATTAATATGGTTAGAACCGGAGTTTTGTTTCTCGTTTGGGTTGATGGACACATCCATGCCCGGCTTGAACCTCAACATGTTCAAACCATGGAATTAGTTTATGATTAATATAGTTGGAGTCAGAGGTCAATCCTTAGTTTTGGTTGTTGGGCACATCCAAGCCTGACTAAACGATTGAATGAGCTCCAACCATATTAAAACTATTTCTTGATTAATGGGTCAGTCTTAAGCTTGGAGCATCGATTTGTTGTGCCACAGCCAAGGTCGATGTAAAGAGAGGTGCAGTTGGGTGCTATGTATAATGTTGCATACTTGTTAATGAGTTAACAACCCAATGATTTATGCAAACATTCAATTAGTTGATAGCATAAAGTGATAGTTACATATATGTGATATGTAATCGGTATAATTACCTACCTTCATAGCTAAGAATAACTTGATGACCACAGCCATGGTTGTTCTTATCTATGGATGGATATCAACGTATTTGAAGATGTTCCTACGATCTCCCGAATTGATAAAAAGGGTTATTCAATTCGAAAAATAAATAGGATTTAATTAATGTATGTTGATGCATTCTTTATCATTCTTCTCACGTAAGCTCAATTTGTATTTCTAGGATAATCACTCGATCATGTCTTCTCTGAATTTGCGTTCCATTTTGGACACCAATAAGATAACTAAGACCAAAAAGACTGAAAATGCACCAAAAGGCACTTGCCATCACTGTGGCAAGGAGGGACACTGGCGAAGAAACTGCAAGGTTTATCTTGAGTCCTTGAAGAAGAAGGCATCCGATGCCCCATCCTCTTCAGGCATCTTCGTTATTGAATGTCACTCTATTTCCTCGTACACCTGGGTACTTGATACTGGGTGTAGCTCACATATATGTAATGACATACAGGGGCTAAGGAATAGAAGAAGACTCGTCAAGGGAGAAGCAAATTTGCGAGTTGGAAATGGAGCAAAGATTGCTGCTATTGCCATCGGAACATATTTGCTAAAGCTCCCTACTGGACTTGTCTTAGAATTGGATAATTGTTATTTTGTTCCTTTGTTAATAAAGAACATTGTATCTATTTCATGCTTGAATGAAAAGGGTTACCATTTAACTTTTAGTAACAATTGTTGTTACATAACTTTAAATGGTGTTCTTTATGGGACTGGAACTTTATGCAATGGTATCTACACGTTAGATTTATCCGGTGACATTTTCAATATCGAAGTTAGCAACAAACGTGCTCGAATAGATAATCAAATAGACTCCTATACGTGGCATTGTCGTCTTGCCCATGTAAGTAAGAAACGCATGACCAAATTACACCGATGTGGAATTCTGGAATCATTTGAACCTGGTTCATTTGATACATGCGAATCATGCTTAAAAGGCAAGATGGCCAAATTACCCTTTTCCGGAAAAGGTAATCCAGTGGGAGAATTGCTTGGTCTAATACATATTGATGTATGTGGACCAATGTCAACTCTTGCACAAGGAGGCTATAGCTACTTCATCACCTTTATCGATGATCACTCACGATTCGGATATGTGTTCTTGATGAAACACAAATCTGAAGCTTTTGAGAGATTCAAAGAGTTCAGAAATGAAGTAGAGAAACAGCTTGGCAAAAGTATTAAGATACTTCGATCCGATCGGGGTGGTGAATACTTAAGTCAAGAGTTTTAAGATTATCTTAGGGATAATGGGATATTGTCTCAATGGACTCCGCCATATACACCACAGCATAATGGTGTATCTGAGAGGCGTAACCGAACCTTGATGGACATGGTTAGATCCATGATGAATCATGCAACTCTTCCAAAATCCTTTTGGGATATGCACTTAATACAGCTGTTTACTTGCTAAACAGAGTCCCGACCAAGGTAGTCTCTACTACTCCATATGAGATGTGGAATAGTAAGAAACCTCACTTAACTCACCTTAAGATATGGGTTGTCCTGCTTATGTGAAGTGGACTGTATCAGACAAATTGGATGCTAAGTCTGATAAATGTCTATTTATTGGATACCCTAAGGAAACGAAGGGTTACCAATTCTATCATCCCTTGGAACAAAAGGTGTTTGTTTCAAGGCATGCTGTGTTTCTGGAAAAAGAATTTCTTTTACAAGAAAACAGTGGGAGTGGCATTGAACTTGATGAAGTTCAAGAAACTCCAATAGACATTACAGAGACACCTAGTCTAGACCCACAACCAATAACTCATAATGATGAGCTATCAGTTGAACTTAAAACAACACCACCTCTTCGTAGGTCTGATAGGACACGCAATATTCCAGAGAGATACGGATTTCTCAAAAGTGAATCGAACGACGTGTTACTCATAAGCGATGACGAACCTATCAGTTATGAAGATGTTCTGAAAAGTAGAAAGGGACAAGTGGCTTGAAGCCATGAAGTCGAAAATGGATTCCATGTACGAAAATCAAGTATGGGACTTGGTTAACCCACCTGAAGGGATTAAGCCCATAGGGTGCAAGTGAGTTTTCAAGAAGAAAACCGACATGGAAGGTAATGTTGTTACTTTTAAGGCTAGATTAGTGGCAAAAGGATATCGTCAGAAACAAGGAATTGATTATGACGAAACCTATTCGCCAGTAGCCATGCTTAAATCCATTCGGATGCTCCTGGCCATAGCAGCTCATTATAATTATGAGATATGACAAATGGATGTGGAAACAGCTTTCCTTAATGGAAACCTGCTTGAGGATGTATACATGATACAACCTGAAGGTTTCACATCGGTTGATAAAACCAAAATATGCAAGCTTCGACGATCCATATATGGACTGAAGCAAGCATCCAGGAGCTGGAACATCCGTTTTGATGAGACAATTAAAGAGTTTGATTTCTCACAAAATCCTTACGAACCATGTGTATACAAGAAGGTTAGTGGGAGTGCAGTCGTATTCCTAGTATTATATGTCCATGACATATTACTTATAGGAAACGATATATCAGTCTTACAGTCGGTTAAAATTTGATTGTCCAAAACTTTCTCCATGAAAGACCTGGGAGAAGCAACCTATATCCTTGGGATTAGAATCTATAGAGATAGATCAAAACGGTTGCTTGGTCTTTCGCAGTCTACATATATAGACCGAGTGCTAAAAAGGTTTAGCATGTCGGAATCCAAGAAAGGTTACCTTCCCATCAGACATGGGATCGACCTTTCAAAGTCTATGTGTCCGCGCACAAAAGACGAGAGGATTTGCATGAATAAGATTCCTTATGCATCCGCGATAGGATCTATCATGTATGCTATGTTATGTACTAGGCCCAATGTATCGTATGCTCTGAGCGTCACGATTAGATACCAGTCTGATCCAGGAATGGATCATTGGGCGGCTGTCAAGACAATCCTTATGTACTTAAGAAGAACTAAGGATGTGTTCCTAATATATGGAGAAAGAGATATGGTAATACGTGGGTATACAGATGCCAGTTTCCAGACAGATAAGGATGATTCCAAATCTCATTTTGGATACGTATTTACTTTGAATGGAGGCGCAATAAGTTGGAAGAGTTCCAAGCAAGACACTGTAGCGGATTCTACCATGGAAGCGGAATACATTGCGGCTTGGGAAGCAGCAAAAGAAGTAGTCTGGATCAAGAAGTTTGTCTCAGAACTTTGTGTGGTTCCAACCATTGATGAAGCAATACCAGTTTATTGCGACAACAATGGAGCCATTGCACAAGCAAAGGAACCAAGGTCTCATTAGCGATCCAAACATATGCTTCACCGCTATCATCTGATCAGAGAGATTATAAGTAGGAATGATATACAAATTGAGAAAATTCCCACTGAAAGGAATTTAGCGGATCCTTTATCTAAGGCCTTTCCTCAAAGCAAGTTTGAGGGTCATGTTAGAGCCTATGGTATAGGATACCGTAGCGATTGGCATTAGGCCAAGTGGGAGTTTGTAAGTAATATGAGAGAAGTGTCCTAAGGCAATCGCCTTATGATTGTAATCATTTACTTTAATAAATGAATATTCACTATTTGAGTATACATGTTCGTGTATTTGATTAAGATCTTAAACTCATTTACTGAATGTCCGCAATATAATTCACAGCATGAGAGAATTTGTGATGAATTCACAACTAGTGATTATCTCTACATGTGCAATTGTGAAGTATTGAAATTGTCCCTAGTTGATGAATTGATAAATACGGACACTATCAATTCCGTTGAGACTAGCATGGGTTATTTTCTAATCAGCTGATTCTCACTGGCTGGTGACATTGGGATGTCCGGAGATAAACATGAATACTAGTTAAGGGAACTAGTTCATTGGAGTGACTAGCTGTAAAACTTCATATGGTAATCTACATATAGATATGTCAATGAAGTTCTTACTGCAGCTTAAGTGTGATGTTCCTTTGACTTGCGGTGTTCAAGTCATCTTGGTCATGAAGACTTATACTTTGACATCTTAAGCAAACATCTCCAAGGAGGTGTGGACCCAGGATGATTGGGTATAAGCCGAAGTGCCCGAAGATGATTGAACAACCTACAAAGGATTCACCACTCCTTGCGAGGAGATGTATACCCAAGGCCTATCGTCGGATAGTTACTCGAAGCCTCTAGCGAGAGCATCACATGTTCCGAGTATGAATCTCTCAGAAACATGAGAGTAATTAGAATCCGTTGGACGAGAAAGACATTACTTGGGCTAGGTGTGACGTAGTCAGCCTAGTGGGGACTGACACACATAGACCATGTCCTGAACCAAGTGGGTATAAGATGGTGAAGTGAATGAGGCACGATTCATTAAAGCTGCTGAAAGGTTTCAGAATAGTTTCTGAGGTCAACCGTTGATCTTTCGATTAATTGGTGATCATGATGTACTACTAGGTGCCACTCATGATCGTTCTATAATTGGTTGATTATAGACGGCCAACATAAATCGAAAGCCTATTTAGTCACACGCACTACGAGTAAGCCGAGGGATTTAAAATGAGTTGAAAATAGGATTTTTCGATCAAGAGAGATGAGTCGAATCTGATTTTTCATAGATGCATCAGAAGCATAAAATGGCTAAGTCTTTTGCAGACTTAATGGACGAATTAAATGAGTTTAATTCGTACGGTTTCGGCTTGGGTTTGGCCGGCCAAAGAGGGTCCCCACCCTCTTTGTTTGGCCGGCCACATCAAAAGGGGAGAACCAAATTGTTTGGTTCAAATTATAAAATAAACCGAGCGCGGTTTGTTTTATAAAATTATGGATAAAGAAATTTATATAAAGAAATTTATATAAAGAGATTTATTTTATGGAAATTAAAATTAAACCTGGGATTGGTTTATTTTATTTTATAAAATCAATAATGGATTGATTTACCATGATAAAAAAATTTATATAAAGAAATTTATATAAAGAGATTTATTTTCATGGAAATTAAAATAAACCTTGGATTGGTTTATTTTATTTTATAAAATCAATAATGGATTGAATTACCATGATAAAGAAATTTATATAAAGAAATTTCTTTCCATAATAAAAGGGGAGACATGGTTGTTTTTATTATAAATTAAGTTATAATAAAAACTTGACATAACGGAATAATTCATAGAAAAAATTTATAAGATAAATTTCTTATGAAAATTTATTCCATTAAAAGGAGACTTGGTGATTAAGAGGCTACTATATAAAAGTACCAAGGCAAGGCTTGGAAATTAATTCAAGAGATCAAGGATTCTTGCCTAGCCTCTCTTCCTCTCCTTCTCTCCCTCTCCCTCTTCTAGGGTCGGCTACCTTCTCCCTCTTCTAGGACCGGCTGCCCTCACCTCCTTTGCCGTGAGCCATCTCCACCAAGAAGGTGCCAAAGAAGAAGAAGAAGCGGGCCGCGACTCCTTCCTTCCTCCCGGAATCTTGATTCCGTTTATCATTTGGTGGTTAGTTTTCCATCTCTCTCTCTTGATATTCTTGTCGTGCCTTTGGAGAATCTAGTAGTTCTTGTCGGCACGAAACTCGTGGCTTTGCGAAGTCATCCCGAAGAGAACTCGGCGTGGACGCGAATAGAGGCGGAGCTTCCAAGGGATGCTACGGTTGGATCTCGTCCCTTTCTACGAGTTACGCAAGGTATTAAGTAAATTAGTTTACTTTCTGCAAAATATTAAATGTATGATCATGTCTCCACAACATAAGGTTGCATGCTAGATACGTGGTTAAAATAATTTGAGAAATTATTTATGTTAAACCTTCCACTGCACGTAATTAAATTTTAAAATTACGAACCCGTATCCATGTCAACATGCACCCGGTCCCAACACAAGGACTGTTGGGTATGGCTTGGCGGGTTTCCCTAGCGAATACTTGGTCATCCTTGAGAGACCTCTCCATGTTTATGGATTAAAATTTAATCCGAATGGAGACCCGTCTCCCAACGACCATCTCGTCATCGTATCGTTCGATACGAAATACAACTTGGCCAATCACAAAGATCGAGCCTTGTAATTTTTCTAACCAAACGACTGCGTAAAATATGACGAGTGGATCGTCGGTTTTTGTATTTATTATCGGAGTCCAATTAATTAATTATTGACATTAATTAACAAATAATCAAACACAATAATTAATTAATTCTTCACATAAAATGATAACAAAGATAAAGGAGCCAAGGAAGAGTATATACCTTCCATTACCTTACGATCTTCTACTGTATAACCCTTCCCTCTTGGATGTCGTGTGGGCGACGATCTACCAAGAACCGTGTGTTGGATCGAGAGAACCGATAGAGGGGGGGTGAATATCGGAAAGCGTTCGGATTTAAGATAGAGAATTTGCACAGCGGAAGATAAAAACAAAACACGCGAACAAAGTAATTTTTTACTTGGTTCGGAGCCTAGGTTGACTCCTACTCCAAGGCCCACGATTGTTGATCGTTTACATTGGGCAATTCTATATGAGGCGCAAAAAAATAGTTTACAGTTTTGAGTTACAAATATAGCACAGTAAACTTAACAAATAAAAAGAAAACTCTTCTTTTACCGACGTCCGATGTAGGTTGTCTTTTTCGGAGCAGCGGGACGTCGTCGGCTCGAGTTGGGAGGTTTCCGGAGTGAGGCGCGAGAGCAGAAGAGCATAGAAGCATTGAATCGAAGTTCTTGACGAAAGCCTGGGCGTTGGGTGCTATTTATAGCACCTCGGGGCGCCCTGGACGTCGGGGGCGCCCCCCCACGTGTCACGCGATCCGAGCTTCGCTCGGTCAACCTCTATCCCACTCGAATAGGGATGAGGTTTGACACTGGGGGCGCCCTGGACGCTGGGGGCGCCCTGCTTGACTCCTTCAGCGTGGCCTTCTCGGCTGGATAAGGGTAATCGATTTCGCTGCCGTATGCGCGGGGCGCCCTGGGCACTGAGGGCGCCCTGGGCGTTCGGGGCACCCTGGCTGCTGGGGGCACCCCGGCCAGTGGTTACCCGAAGCCTTTGTTGCTTCGCTTGTTTTGTGTTGCCCCTGGGGGCGCCCGGGACACTGAGGGGACCCTGCTCAGCTACTTGTCTCTCTCCTTTGGGCATTCTGAGCTGCAGACACACGTTCCTTCAGTCCTGCATCCAGGGTTAGTCCAAAACAATATAAAGCATTAGAGTATTATGTTTATACAGCCTTAGCTGTCTTGGTTGTGACTTTGGGCCTCTAAAATGGAACCCTAGGTCAAACCGACACCTACTGTTCCCTCGACGGGGAACGCGTCCTCACCTACTCCTCTCGGGAGGATGTACCTGATGCCAACCGCTCCTCTGGTTGGACTTTTGCCCGACGGTCCTTTGCCAGGTCTTGGATACCGAGCTGTCCTTTGCCCGGTGCCTAGCATTCCTTCGCTAGGGCTTCAGTCCCAAGCTATCCTTCGCCTGGCGCCTAGCAGTCCTTCGCTAGGGCTTTTCACCCTGGCATTCCTTCGCCAGTGCCTAGCAGTCCTTCGCTAGGGCTTTTTACCCTGGCATTCCTTCGCCAGTGCCTAGAAGTCCTTCGCTAGAGCTTCAGTCCCTGGCATTCCTTCGCCAGTGCCTAGCAGTCCTTCGCTAGGGCTTTTTACCCTACACACTAGAGTGACATGTTAGATAACAAGTAAGACTTAACTTTTGAACCCTGTTGTCATTATCAAAACACAGGTTTGACTTTGGTGCATTCTGCACCAACAATCTCCCCCTTTTTGATTTATGGAAACCCTAGTTCAAAAAGTTAAGTTTAATCAAAGCATGTAAAAACATTAAATTTTGTTCCCTCCCCCTGGAAGGAATCTCCCACTAGATTTTTCAAAAATTCATGGGGTTCTAGGTTTAAGGGAAAAAATTTTTACTTAGAATTTTTTAGAAAGCTTCTGTATTTTCAAAGATGATTTTTGCACTTTTGAAAACTTAAGTGTAGGTACTTGGAAATCTTTTGACAACTTAAGGTTTAAAAGTACATAGAAGAATTTTTGAAAGCATGAGTTTAGAGTACTTTGAAAAAATTTTGAAGTCTTTAAGTTTAAAGTACTCAAACGTCTTTCAAAGCTTTTAACTTAAAAGTTTTTAACAAAACTTAAGTACTTAGTAAATTTTAAAAAGCTTAAGTACTTAGAAAATTTTGAAAAGCTTTAGTAGTTATAAAGGCTTAAATACTTTAAAAAAATTTTGAAAGGCTTAAGTACTTAGAAAAAAACTTTGAAAAGCTTAAGTACTTTTGAAAATTTTGAAAAGCTGGGTTAAGTACTTTTTGAATAAAGGAGAGAAAAAAATAATAGAGTAAAAAAAATTTTAAATTCTCTCCTTTCTTATCTCTCCCCCTTTGCCATATATCAAAAACAGATAAATATAGCAGAAATTAAATTGTACAAGGGAAATGACTTTCATAAAGGAAAATATTTGCATGATTTTGCTGTATTGAACAAAGACTTAGTCCAAATCAGTTGATTTTCTCTTGTAGGGATCTGTCTAACCCATTTAGCTAATTACTAACTGTTATAAGTAGTAGTTTTCGCTAGGGTTAGTCAAGTTAAGTGTTTCTGTTCAAGTTAGATTTTCTAAACTTGACACTTAACTTGATTGCTGTGTAAGTTGTATTTAGTGCCCCAATTACTGCAGATGCACTGACTTAAAGCATCTTGAATTAAGGCAAAGACCTAAGCATCTCAACCCTTTCTAGGTTATCAATCAAAAGTACCCTAAAGTGCTTGTGAGATGCTGGCTTCTAAATCTATAGGTGCATGCAGTTCTAGGGTTAGGGCCTAGGCTAAGTCCATTTGCGAAAAAGCCCTAGTTTTGAAGGGGGTAGTTTTTAAAAAAAACTAAGTCCGAAAGGATTTTTAAAACTGATTTTAAAAACAACAGTTTTTCAAAATTCTTTTAGAAACTGATTTTTAAATTAAATAAAGCAAATAAATTAAAAAGTAGAGTTACTCTATTCTACATAGCACAATCCTAACTGCCTTCTTAGTGAGCTGAACTCAGACTCAGGTAAGGGTTTTGTAAATATATCAGCTATATTGGATTTTGAGTCTATATGTTTAAGTACTATCTCCCCCTAGCTACATGGTCTCTTACGAAGTGATGTTTAACTTCTATGTGTTTTGTTCTGGAATGTTGGATTGGGTTCTTAGTTAGATTAATTGAACTTATATTGTCAATAAATACTTGAGTTTGGGTGTAGTTGAGCTGGAAGTCCTTAAGAGTGTGCATCATCCATAAAAGTTGTGCTACACACTCTCCTAAGGCTACATACTCTGCTTCAATTGTGGATAGAGCTACACAATGTTGTTTTCTGCTGCACCAACTTACTAGATTATTTCCTAACAGTTGGCAGCTTCCACTTGTGCTTTTTCTATCCAATTTACAACCAACATAGTCAGAATCCGAGTATCCTGACAAATTGAAGGTTGAGGTTCTAGGATACCAAATCCCTACATTTAGGGTGCCCTTTACATATCTTAGTATTCTTTTTAGGGCTGCTAAGTACGTTTCCTTAGCACAGGTTTGGTATCTAGCACCCATCCCTACAGCAAAAAGAATGTCAGGTCTGCTAGCTGTAAGGTACAGTAGACTACCTATCATACTTCTATATAGTTTGAGGTCTACTGGCTTACCATCAGGGTCACTATCTATTTTTACATTAGTGGCCATGGGGGTACTTATGCTTTTAGAGTTATCCATTTTAAATTTCTTTATTAACTCTTTAGCATATTTGGATTGATGGACGTAGTTTCCATCTCTAGTTTGTTTGATTTGTAGTCCTAGGAAAAAGGTAAGTTCCCCAACTGAACTCATTTCAAATTCATTTTCCATTATCTTGACAAACTCTTTTAGGAAGTTTGTGTTGGTGGATCCAAAGATTATGTCATCAACGTAAATTTGGGAAATAAATATATCTTTTCCTAGGGTTTTAATGAATAAAGTTGAGTCAATTTGTGCTTGTTTAAATTCTTTAGAAGTTAAGTAAGTTGATAAACGTTCATACCAAGCCCTAGGTGCTTGTTTTAACCCATATAGTGCTTTAGTTAATTTGTAAACATGGTCAGGTTTGTCTATTCCTCAAACCCAGGGGGTTGTCCTACATAAACTTCTTCTTTAATGAATCCATTTAGGAAAGCTGACTTTACATCCATTTGGTATAGCTTAAATCCTTTATGGGATGCAAAAGCTAACAACATTCTAATGGACTCAAGTCTAGCTACTGGGGCATATGTTTCATCGTAATCTAATCCCTCTACTTGGCTGAATCCCTTAGCTACTAAGCGGGCTTTATTTCTAACTATTTCTCCTTGATCATTTAGCTTATTCCTAAAGACCCACTTAGTGTCAATGATGGATTTGCCTTCAGGTTTAGGAACTAGTTCCAAGACTTGGTTCCTCTCAAATTGGGCTAATTCTTCTTGCATAGCTATGATCCAATCAGGGTCAGGTAGGGCTTCATCTATAGTTTTGGGTTCTATTTTTGATATCATAGCTATTTGACTAAGGTTTCTATAGGAGGACCTAGTCCTGACTCCTAGAGTTGGATCACCCACAATTTGATCGGTTGGGTGACTAAGTCTAGGTTTCTTGGTTCTCCTAGAACTTGGTTCAGCCTCAGGTCCGGCTGGTTGGTTTGGTTCACTATTTGATTCGACTCTTAGGGCTGGTTCATTTGTTGGTTCGATAATTGTTTCAGTTGACTCATTAATTGGTTCAATAGTTAGTTCGGTTAAGGGTTCAATTAAAGGTTCACTTGTTTGTTCATTATTTTCTTGATCAGAATCTGATGAAGTTAGGTCTGGATTATCAGATGTTGAGTTGACTTCTTCATCAAATATTAAGTTAGTTGTTTCTTCAATTTTCTTAGTTTGTTTGTTGTAAACTCTATAGGCTCTACTTGTGGTTGAGTATCCTAGAAAGATACCTAGGGTTGATTTGGACTGAAATTTTCCTAAGTAGTCTTTGGTATTTAGGATATGAACTTTGCATTCAAAGACCCTTAGGTAGTGTAGATTTGGGAGCCTATGGTAGTACAGCTCATAGGGTGTTTTGTTGTGTCGCTTGTTAATCAGAACCCTATTTTGGATGTAACAAGCCGTACTAATCGCTTCTGCCCAAAATTGGTTTGCTAAGTTAAATTCGTTGAGCATAGCCCTAGCGGCTTCCTGTAATGTTCTATTTCTTCTTTCGACTATCTCATTTTGTTGGGGGGTTCTAGGACATGAAAATTCATGTAAATACCCATTGATCTTACAAAATTCCTCAAACCGTTGATTTTCAAATTCTCCCCCGTGGTCACTCCTAAGTCTTTTAATTTTAGTATCGTTTTGATTTTCAATTAATTTGCAAAAATCATTAAATAGGTTTAGGGTTTCATCTTTGGTTTTTAGAAACCTAACCCAGGTAAACCTAGAATAATCATCAACTATTACTAAGCAGTATTGGTTCCCGCTTAGTGACTTGGCTCCATGTGAATCAAATAGGTCAAGGTGCAGGAGCTCAAGTGTGGTTTGAGTTAGATCAGATTGGATTAGTTTGTGATTAGATTTGGTTTGTTTACCTTGATTGCATGAATCACATATTAGGTTTTCATTGTTTTTAATTTTGGGGATTCCTTTGATTAGGCCAAGTTGGGTGACTTTTGAGATAGTCCTCAAATTAGTGTGACCTAGTCTCCTATGCTAGAGGTTCGATTGTTCTAGCTGGGTTAACATACATTTGGGTACTGAGGGAAGGTTTATAGTGTATACATTATTTTTTCTAGTGCCCTTAAGTATGATTTCTGACTCTTGTACATTTCTAATCAGGCAGTTAGAATTGTTGAAGGTGACTATATAACCAAAATCACATAACTGACTTATGCTAAGCAAGTTAAACTTAATGTTTTCAACCAAAAGGACTTTCTTAATAATAAAGTCAGATTTAAGCTCAATATTACCTGACCCAATTACCTTGAGTGTAGCATTGTTACCAAATGCCATTGAGCCAAGGTTCTTGAACTTGAGTTTGGTGAACTTCAATTTATCTCCAGTCATGTGTCTGGAGCAACCGCTATCCAACATCCATTGGTCCAAATCTTTATGTTCCTACACATAAAGAGTTTTATTGATTTGGATCAAATTAGAGTCAGGAATAGCTTAAATTGAGTTTCACTGTCTAGTCTGTCTCACCCAAATCTAAGGTTTTCAATCATGTTAGCCTTATAGGTTTTGTGAGATAGGTTTTGATAAATAAAATTACTTTGAAAAATTATTATTTATTTTGAAAATATTAAATTAATTTTTGAAAACAGTTAAGTTTATTTTGAAAGGATGTTTGAATCTATGCTTAACTGAAAATTGTGTTAGATTTGAATTTGACAAAAAGTAATTTGAATTTGAAATTCAAAAATTAGCTTCCTTGTCTTGGCGAGGCACTAGGCCTTCTTTGGTCGTAGCCTTATTGGATCATCAACCCTTTCCTTGACAAAGACGTTTAATGAAATTTCATTTTCAAAATTAATTTTTGAAAAAGTTCTGGTCTAACTAGTTTGGATTTTGGATCGGTAGCTTCGGCTAGTTTCACCAGTCTAAAGAGACCAAGTAAACTTGATCTTATTAGAATTGGTTTCCCTAACGTACTATCATCTCACCTCCACCCAATACTATGTTGTCAAGTTTTAGTTAAGTTTGTTCAGTCCTTATATTAACCAAAGTTTAAGCATGGTAAATTACAGAAATTAAATAAACAATCAATCAGGCAAATTGCAAGAATTAAATTCTATTTAACAATAAAAATAGTTTTTAATTTGGCTCCCCCTGGACTAAAGTCACGGTAATGATTAGGCAAGATGTGAATCTTGTCCTTGGGGATCCAATACTGATTTGATCCAGTTGGTTTGTTCAGGTACAGTTTAGGTACCCATGCCTGAATTTTACCTCTGGATTGATTCAGTACAACAAAGTAAGATCTTTGTCGGGATTTGGTTCTATAGCCAAGTCCAGATCGATTTAGAACGGACTTCTGTTTTCCAAGAATCATGTCAAGACCCTTGGAACCAGAAGTGAATCGTTCTAAGGCAGCTCTAAGATCCTTAACCTGAGTTTTCAGGGAGGAGTTCTCTTTCTCAAGTTTTTCAACTTGAGTAGGAGTTCCTTCTTGAACTTTCTCGGTTGCGGATTTAGAGTCAGCTCCCTCTTTCAGGAGTTTTACTTCCTGTCGGAGGGACTCGACTCGGAGTTTGGCTTTCGCCAAATCTCGAGAAAGATAAGAAATAAGTTCGTTTAATTGACTTCTATTGAAATCACTTACCTTGATTTCGCCGTCTTCTGAAAAGGTTAGTCTGTCGTCGTCTTGTTCAGATTCTGACTCGGTCCAGACTTCTTCTGAGACGGTCAGAGCTAGTAGGTTTGACTGGGGTGCTTCTTCTTCTTCTTCTGAGGAAGATTCGTCCCAGGTTGCTTGGAGTGTTTTCTTTCTTCTTGTTTTCTTGATCTCCTTTTGTAACGCCCGCCTTTTCCCCCACCTTATGATGTGGCGAGGAAGGCGTCGTTACGCTAAACATACATGGACTTAGAGAACATCTTAATACAGCGGAATCAATTTTTTTTTTCCTAAACATGCCTTTAACCATGCAACTAATACATGAAACATTCATACATGCCTAAACTTGTCATTCATAGACTTACATGCATAGCAACATGACCTAACCGTTCCATAACTTATTCATCATCATCATAAGTAGCAAGTAACTTATCCATAAACATAGCATCATGAGTCTTAAGTCATTCATCAAGCATAACCATTATAAACGTAACATAAAAATCTAAGGAGGCATTTCCAAACCCCAAGACATGCGACATATGTAAATAAGAGGAATCCTTCTGCCAAGTCACTGCCACACACACACATGCTTCTGCCTCTCCTGTGGCTTCCCTTAATAGCCTCTTGCTTGTTCTACGGTACGAGGAAAATAAAAACTATAAGCACATAGGCTTAGTAAAACCCCTTTCCTACTCACTAAAACCATGTGTCGCTTAAACATAAACATATCAAGTATCTGACGTAACATATCTTCGAACATAAGCATAAGCATAGTCATGGCATGAGTCATAAGCATATGAACAACTAACATAGCATGATTCTTAACATCACCATAGATCTACAACCTACTTAGCATGGCATAAATCTTAACATACATGAACATGAAACATACATACGTGGGCATGAAACATACTTATACATGGCATAATTCTTAGCATACATGAACATAAGGCATACTTATCATAGCAAAATTCTTAGCATACATGAATATAAGGCATACTTATCATATCATAATTCCTAGCATACATGAACATAAGGCATACTTATCATAGCATAATTCTTAGCATACAAGAACATAAAACATACTTCTTCATGGCATAATTCTTAGCTTACATGAACATAAAACATACTTATCATAGCATGAGAATAAAATGTACTTACCCTGGCGCGATGCACAACTTGGATGTATGCATGAGTTAAATGCATGTACTACATAAGGATGCTTAATTTTAAAATCATACTTTTAAATGCTTAACATAATCATAACATCATTGGGGTCCCCGGCTTGTACCACATACATACATCATAAGCGCGCATCCCTAAATAAATATGAGGTAGCTAGCCTCAATCTACTAGGGTAAGGACAGCATAGTCGGTAGTCCTAGAACCGGGGCATTCTTAAGGCGCCCATCCCTGTTGCACAGCTTCGGTAGTGCCAGAACCGTGGACAGCTTCGGTAGTCCAAAACCGGGGCGTTCTTAAGGTACCCATCCCTTGGACCCTTACTTCGGTCCGGTACAAGCCTCATACATAAAAATAAACATGCATGTTTCATCATTCATACTTGTCATTCATACTTGTCGTTCATACTTGTCGTTCATACTTATTTCATATCATCGTTATGCCTTCATTATTCATACTTATCATTCATACTTAAGGCATAACCATCATCTTCATTCATACTTATCATTCTTTATTCATATAATAAGACATACATGCATAATCATGTTTCCCAGCCATAACATTATCTTGGTTCGTAAAACTTGCATGATCATAACATATAAATAGACATGTACTTCATACATGATGCATTTCATCTAGCATACATAGTCCTAGTATTCATAATAAAGCATGGATGGTAAGCTACATATATACATGACACATACTACTAGGGTTCATGGCATTCATCATAACACATGCATATACCTTCATGAATCATAAATCCATAATAAGCATTTATCAACATACATGCATCATTCTATTTATCATAACATAAGCATCTATCATCATACATGCATCATTCTATTTACCATAACATACTCCTACATCAATTACATGTATCCATGGTGTATGATCTAAATATTCATGATTAAAACAAGATCCTAAAATCAACCATGCAAAGTCATGTTATATGACACATAAACTAAGATTTTAGTCACATGGAGACCCTTACATCATGTAGTAGCATCATGGTAACTTATAAACATGCATTCTTGAGACCTTAACCCAAACGAAACCCTAGGTTTGGGTCTTGGCCGAAAGTCCTAAAGGACTATGGGTCCATGGAAAATTTGCCTAGATCATGATTAACATCCCTTACTTACATATCATGCTATAGAAAAATCATTTAAACCCTTGATTGGACTTAACCCCAAGCCCTAGGCCTAAAGCAAGGGTTGGCCGAAACCCTAGAAGGGTAACAAGCCCATGGAAAAGTTCATTTAACATCATTCTTACCCATAAGGTATCATAAGAAACATATTAATCATGCTTGGAGAGGTTGGAGTTTTCCCCTAGCCCCTTGACCTTGATGTGACCGAAACCCTAGAGGGTTATTAGGGTATCAAAAATTTCCCTAGATCATATTCTATGCCTTACATAACATCATGAAACATTTAAGAGCACAAAGAAAAATTTACATCATTCCTAAGCCCAAGCAATAGCCTTGGCCGAAACTTCCATAAGCCCTAATCATGGATTTTTCCAACATATCATTCCAACAAAACTTAGATCATGATAAATATCTTGAAAACCATCATACCACAGGTGAGGGGGGTTTTTCCTTCCTTGATCTTGCTTACAAACTTTGAATAAAAGATAACAAGAGAACCTCCTTGTCTCTAAACTCTCCTTAGTCCTTGTATCCTTGTAGGGGGGCCTTAGATCTTCAAGATGGGGCTTATGTGAATTTTTTTCCAAGGGAGAAGAGGGCTTGAAGTTTTCGGCTAGAAGGGGAGGAAGAAGAAGTGAAGAGGAGAAGGGAAGTTGTAACTTCCTTGCCCACTTTATACCACTTTAAAAGGGGTAAATGAAGAGTCATGGTGTCTCTTCTCTTGGTGACTCTTCATTTTTCCCAAGCCTTAACTAAGATCCACTTCATTCCCTCATAGCACTCCCTTGCTAGGTGAATTGGTTAGTGCATGCTTGGTTGTACAAGAGGTCCAAGGTTCAATCCTTGGTGCATGCACTAATTTTTTTATTTTATTTTTTATTATTTTTCGAATATTCCTTAAAAATTCCCTCATAATTATGTTAATATTTCTCATTAAAATCCATCTATTTTTATATTAAATTCTACCTAAAATCCACCCATAATAATGGCACTAGAAAGCCCATATAAGACCCCTTAGTACTTAGTTTCTCAATTTAAATGAGAAAACCATGGGTTTTTAGGCTAAGGTTCGTACTAATATTTCTAGATCCTTCGGAAAATTATCTAGACATGTTTAATATTTTAAAGAAAATATTAAGGAAATTTTCCGGGTCGTTACACCTTTAGGTTTGGACACTCCGTCTTGTAGTGGCCCTTTTTCATGCACTCGTAGCAAGTCACGTTGGGCTTGTTTTTGTCATTTGTGGGTTCAGCTGGTTCGTCCTTTCTTCGGTTGGCCTTCTTTATGTTGGTTTGGTCCTTTAATTCTTTATAGTAACATCGGGCCAATCGAACCAGCTTCGGTCAATCTCCTTCTTCGTCTTCTGAGTCTGAGTCTGAGTTAGACTCGGGTTCAAGTTGTGTCTTCTTCTTTGTTGATCTTCCAGTTTTTCTTGCAACAAAGGCAATACCTTTCTCGGCCATATTACAGTTAGTCTGTTCAGGAAGTTCTAACTCGGAAAACAATTCATCTAATTTAATTTTAGAGAGATCCCTTGAAACCTTGTATGCATCTACCATAGATGCCCACAAGGTATTTCTAGGGAAAGCATTTAAGGCATACCTTATTAGGTCACGGTTTTTGACCTTGTGACCTATAGTGTGAAGACCGTTCATCAATTCTTGGATTCGTGCGTGGAGCTGGGCTACTGTTTCGTTGTCGACCATCTTGATGGTGTACAGTTTGTTTAGGAGCAGATCTCTCTTACTGATCCGAGTGTCTGATGTTCCTTCGTGCAGCTCGATCAGTTTTGCCCACAGCTCCTTGGCACTGTTGAAGGGGTCCACTCGATTTAGTTCATCTTTTGTCAAGCCATATTGCAGAGTCTGAGTCGCCTTTGCAACTGCTTCTATTTTGCGCTTCAGAGCAGTGTCCCATTCTGAGTAGTTTTGAGGTAGTCCTTCAGCATTTGTGGGAATCTCCAGTCCGGACTGGATGATAATCCACATGTCCACCTGAGTTTTCAGGTGGACCTCCATTCGACTTTTCCAATAGGAAAAGTCTTCTCCACTGAAAAGTGGAGGTCTGGCGGTGCTGAATCCTTCTTGCATGGCCATTTAATCTGAAAAAAATAACTAAAAAAGATTTCCCAAGACTTGGTCTTAGATTAGTAGTGTGGGATGAATAAAATGAAATAACGAGGGGTGTTGCACCAACCTCGATTAACGGGAAAAAGAAAATTCGAACGAAATATTTAAAAAAAAATTCGAACGAGAAAAAGAAAATAAAAATCCGAAAAAATTTTCAAACTGGTGGTTGCACCAAATTTTAACTTCCCCGCTCTGATACCACTTGTTGGATCGAGAGAACCGATAGAGGGGGGGTGAATATCGAAAAGCGTTCGGATTTAAGATAGAGAATTTGCACAACGGAAGATAAAAACAAAACACGCGAACACAGTAATTTTTTACTTGGTTCGGAGCCTAGGTCGACTCTTACTCCAAGGCCCACGATCGTTGATCGTTTACTTTGGGCAATTTTATATGAGGCGAAAAAAAACAGTTTACAGTTTTGAGTTACAAATATAGCACAGTAAACTTAACAAATAAAAAGAAAACTCTTCTTTTATCGACGTCTGATGTAGGTTGTCTTTTTTGGAGCAGCGGGACATCGTCGGCTCGAGTTGGGAGGCTTTCGGAGCGAGGCGCGAGAGCAGAAGAGCGTAGAAGCGTTGAATCGAAGTTCTTGACGAAAGCCTGGGCGTTGGGTGCTATTTATAGCACCTCGGGGGGCCCTGGACGTCGGGGGCGCCCCCCTACGTGTCACGCGATCCGAGCTTCGCTCGCTCAACCTCTATCCCACTCGAATAGGGATGAGGTTTGACACTGGGGGAGCCCTGGACGCTGGGGGTGCCCTGCTTGACTCCTTCAGCGCGGGCTTCTCGGCTGGACAAGGGTAATCGGCTTCGCTGCCATAGGCGCGGGGCGCCCTGGGCGTTCGGGGCGCCCTGGCTGCTGGGGGCACCCTGGCTACTAGGGGCGCCCCGGCCAGTGGTTAGCTGAAGCCTTTGTTGCTTCACTTTTTTTGTGTTGCCCCTAGGGGCGCCCGGGACACTGAGGGCGCCCTACTCAGCTACTTGCCTCTCTCCTTTGGGCATTCTGAGCTGTAGACACACGTTCCTTCGGTCCTGCATCCAGGGTTAGTCCAAAACAATATAAAGCATTAGAGTATTATGTTTATACAGCCTTAGCTGTCTTGGTTCTGACTTTGGGCCTCCAAAATGGAACCCTAGGTCGAATCGACACCTACTGTTCCCTCGACGGGGAACGCGTCCTCACCTACTCCTCCCGGGAGAATGTACCTGATGCCAACCGCTCCTCTGGTTGGACTTTTGCCCGGCAGTCCTTTGCCAGGTCTTGGATACCGAGCTGTCCTTCGCTCGGTGCCTAGCATTCCTTCGCTAGGGCTTCAGTCCCAAGCTATCCTTCGCCTGGCGCCTAGCAGTCCTTCGCTAGGGCTTTTCACCCTGGCATTCCTTCGCCAGTGCCTAGCAGTCCTTCGCTAGGGCTTTTTACCCTGACATTCCTTGTAACGCACGCTTTTTTTTTTCTTTACATAAAGCGGCGTTACGTTAACATACTTGGGCATGTAGACATCATAAGGCAGCGGAATAACTTTAAGACTTACACATACATGCCCTACTACCATTCTTAACATAATGACATGGGAACTTGGCATATTAACTTTGTACTTAGCATCATATCATACTTAGCTTCATGTCATAGAGTTCCATAAGTCACCATTCAAACACATAAGTAGTAAAGATAAAGTTCTAGCATAAAACGAGTAAACATATTGTTTTCTTGGCCAAGTCACTACCACACACATGCATTCTTGCCCTCCTGCTGCTTCCTTACAGTCCCCTTGCGTGATCTGCGGTATAAGGAAATAAGACTATAAGCACACAGGCTTAGTAAGACTCTTTCCTACTCACTAAAACCATTCATCACTTAATCATAAGCACATGAAACATAAACATAACTTAATGCTTGAACATAACTATGAATAAACTTACATGGCATGATACATGACATAACCTGAACATAATTCAACCGTTCTTAACATGCATAATACATGGCATAAACATAACATATATTGAACATTCTTAACATGCATGATACAGGGCATAAATATAACATAAATTAAACATTATTAACATGCATGATACATGACATAAACATAACATAAATTAAACATTCTTAACATGCATGATACATGGCATAAACATAAATCTAAAGAAACATTCTTAACATACATGATACATGGCATAAAACTTAACCATAAAGAAACATTCTTAACATGCATGATACATGGCATAAACCTAAACATAAACATAAAACATAAACATAAGCATGAACTAACCTGTATGGAATAAACATAAGCATATTTTCCATCATATCATAGGGGCATCTTCTTAACATAATCATAAGCATAAATCGTTTACTATCATGCATATTTCATGACATAAAACATAAGTATAAGACATGACTATCATGGCATAATGCAATACATGAATGCATGAGTCTAATGCATATACATAAGGATGCTTAACTTTTTAAAACATACTTTTAAATACTTAAACATCATCATATCATCATTGGGGGTCCCCGGCTTGTACCACATACATACATCATAAGCGCGCATCCCTATGTAGATACGAGGTAGCAAGCCCCGACCTACTAGGGTAAGGACAGCATAGTCAGTAGTCCTAGAACCAGGGCGTTCTTAAGGTGCTCATCCCTGTTGCACAGCTTCGGTAGTGCCAGAACCGTGGACAGCATAGTCGGTAGTCCAGAACCGGGGCGTTCTTAAGGTGCCCATCCCTTGGACCCATACTTCGGTCCGGTACAAGCCCATTCATAAAGTAAAATTCTTTACATGCTTTATCATTCATGAAACATGGCATATATCTTCATTCATAAACATGGCATGCATTTTCGTTCATAAAACATGGCATTCGTAACGACCCAACCCGTCTATCGGCCCATTTACCGATCCTCAAAACCATCGTACCATCGTACCGTCGACCATCGACCGTGCCGTTATTCATAAACATGGCATGCGTCTTTATTCATAAAACATCGCATGCACTTTCATTCATAAACATAACATGCATCTTCATTATAATCATAACATGCATCTTTATTCATAGAACATGGCCTACTTTCATAAACATCATTCTTATTCCTTGAGCTTGCATGATCATGGCATATAAGGTAAACATTGCATTACATTCATTGAACATGACATATTTTCATAGACATTTATCTTAATCCATAGAACTTGCATGATCATGATACATAAGGTAAACATTGCACTTCATACGTAAGCGTGGGATCTATCTCAAGCATGCATAGGTAGGACTTCCATATACATACCATCTATCATCAAAGTACATGGCATAGGACATAAGACATTCATAAATAAACCCTATTACGCATGGCATCCAATCATAAACATACAAACATAAAACATGGTGCTTAAGGTTAGGGTTATAGGTAACTTAATTTCTACCACATGCTTGAACCTTGATACATACATATATATACTTCATGGTAAAGCATAAATCATCATTCTTCAAACCCTAACTCCATCCAAACCCTACATTCCTTTGCTTGGCCGAAACCTATAGGGATGGGTTCCATCATTCAATTAACATGTAAGATAGCATAAGGTAAAGAACCAACCATACATTACTTATAAGACCATGGGAAGCCATTAGGGCTCATAATTAGGGCTAACCCTAACCTTTAGCCCCTCTTCACAAGGCTGGCCGAAACCCTCCAAGTCATAAGTACATGGAAATACATGGAAAATTCCATGAAAACCCCAATCAAACATTAAACACCAAACATACTCTACCATAAAGCCATTTGGACCCTTGCTCGA
>JAGFNQ010005777.1:0-17716 GCA_024364735.1 Boesenbergia rotunda | reverse complement strand
GTCTTTCTCGTCCAACGGATTCTAATTACTCTCATGTATCTGAGAGATTCATACTCTGAACATGTGATGCTCTGGCTAGAGGCTTCGAGTAACAATCCGACGATAGGCCTTGGGTATACATCTCCTCGCAAGGAGTGGTGAATCCTTTGTAGGCTGTTCAAACATCTTCGGGCACTTCGGCTTATACCCAATCATCCTGGGTCCACACCTCCTTGGAGATGCTTGCTTAAGATGTCAAAGTATAAGTCTTCATGACCAAGATTGACTTGAACACCGCAAGTCAAAGGAACATCGCACTTAAGCTGCAGTAAGAACTTCATTGACAAATCTAATATGTAGATTACCATATGAAGTTTTACAGCTAGTCACTCCAATGAACTAGTTCCCTTACTAGCATTCATGTTTATCTCCGGACATCCCAATGTCACCAGCCAGTGAGAATCAGCTGATTAGAAAATAACCCATGCTAGTCTCAACAGAATTGATAGTGTCCGTATTTATCAATTCATCGACTAGGGACAATTTCAATACTTCACAATTGCACATGTAGAGATAATCACTAGTTGTGAATTCATCACAAATTCTCTCATGCTGTGAATTGTATTGCGGACATTCAGTAAATGAGTTTAAGATCTCAATCAAATACACAAACATGTATACTCAAATAGTGAATATTCATTTATTAAAATAAATGATTACAATCATAAGGTGATTACCTTAGGACACTTCTCTCACATTACTAACACCATCCACACCGTCATGCTCGGTTGCTGCAATTGGATGCCCTCGTCGGTGATTGTTTGAGGTAAGTGTTAGTTGGTCATTACTGAGATTTGGATAAGGATTTTTGGTGTTGCCTTGTAATCGAAGTTGTCCCTGGTATTGTTCGTAATGGTTGTTGGTTCATGAGCTGATGAAGTTTAATTTTGTATGGTTCGTTCTCTGTTGTATTTGAGGGCTGTTCATGAGGTTGTTTTGGTTTGGATTAGGCATTAGCTTGGTCCTTTTGATCTTGTGGTGCCCTTTACCGTGAGATATCATATGGGATTTGCTTTGGATCAGTAATTGGATTAGAGGGATTAATAAGAATTTGAGTATGGATTAGAGTTAATAAATTCTTAGTGTTATGTTTAACATGTGAAGGAATTTTGAGGTAATTGAGGCTATAGTTTGTATAGAATGGTGATCATGTGGTTAACTTATTTTGGATCTGTTCTTCCAAAATTGTAGGAGTATTTCTTGTTGAATTTGAATTAGTTAAATCTCCAAGGTGACGGATCTGTCTGGTTTTGGAAGGGTAATGTTCTGAATTGAATTTGAATTGTTTTGGATTAGGTTGTTAGCTTATTATTGGGAGCTTGTGATAGAGCTGAGGTTAGGCTTAATCTGAGATTTAAATCTCATAACCTAAATTTAACGATTTTGAATTCGGAGTGTGTAACGCCCGTTTTTTTTTCCTTTCCATAAAGCGGCGTTACGTTAACATACTTGGGCATGTAGACATCATAAGGCAGCGGAATAACTTTAAGACTTACACATACATGCCCTACTACCATTCTTAACATAATGACATGGGAACTTGGCATATTAACTTTGTACTTAGCATCATATCATACTTAGCTTCATGTCATAGAGTTCCATAAGTCACCATTCAAACACATAAGTAGTAAAGATAAAGTTCTAGCATAAAACGAGTAAACATATTGTTTTCTTGGCCAAGTCACTACCACACACATGCATTCTTGCCATCCTGCTGCTTCCTTACAGTCCCCTTGCGTGATCTGCGGTATAAGGAAATAAGACTATAAACACACAGGCTTAGTAAGACTCCTACTCACTAAAACCATTCATCACTTAATCATAAGCACATGAAACATAAACATAACTTAATGCTTGAACATAACTATGAATAAACTTACATGGCATGATACATGACATAACCTGAACATAATTCAACCGTTCTTAACATGCATAATACATGGCATAAACATAACATATATTGAACATTCTTAACATGTATGATACATGACATAAAACTTAACCATAAAGAAACATTCTTAACATGCATGATACATGGCATAAAACTAAACATAAACATAAACATAAACATAAAGCATGAACTAACCTGTATGGCATAACATAAGCATACTTTCCATCATATCATAGGCGCATCTTCTTAACATAATCATAAGCATAAATCCGTTTACTATCATGCATATTTCTTGACATAAAACATAAGTATAAGACATGACTATCATGGCATAATGTAATACATGAATGCATGAGTCTAATGCATATACATAAGGATGCTTAACTTGTTAAATCATACTTTTAAATACTTAAACATCATCATATCATCATTGGGGGTCCCCGGCTTGTACCACATACATACATCATAAGCGCGCATCCCTAAGTAGATACGAGGTAGCGAGCCCCGACCTACTAGGGTAAGGACAGCATAGTCGGTAGTCCCAGAACCGGGGCGTTCTTAAGGTGTCCATCCCTGTTGCACAGCTTCGGTAGTGCCAGAACCGTGGACAGCATAGTCGGTAGTCCAGAACCGGGGCGTTCTTAAGGTGCCCATCCCTTGGACCCATACATCGGTCCGATACAAGCCCATTCATAAAGTAAAATACTTTACATGCTTTATCATTCATGAAACATGGCATACATCTTCATTCATAAATATGACATGCATTTTCGTTCATAAAACATGACATGCGTAACGACCCGACCCGTCTATCGGCCCATTTACCGGTCCTCAAAACCGTCGTACCGTCGTACCGTCGACCATCGACCGTGCCGTTATTCATAAACATGGCATGCGTCTTTATTCATAAAACATAGCATGCACTTTCATTCATAAACATAACATGCATCTTCATTATAATCATAACATGCATCTTTATTCATAGAACATGGCCTACTTTCATAAACATCATTCTTATTCCTAGAGCTTGCATGATCATGGCATATAAGGTAAACATTGCATTACATTCATTGAACATGACATATTTGCATAGACATTTATCCTAATTCATAGAACTTGCATGATCATGATACATAATGTAAACATTGCACTTCATACATAAGCATATGATCTATCTCAAGCATGCATAGGTAGGACTTCCATAAACATACCATCTATCATCAAAGTACATGACATAGGACATAAGACATTCATAAATAAACCCTATTACGCATGGCATCCAATCATAAACATACAAACATAAAACATGGTGCTTAAGGTTAGGGTTATAGGTAACTTAATTTCTACCACATGCTTGAACCTTGATACATACATATATATACTTCATGGTAAAGCATAAATCATAATTCTTCAAACCCTAACTCCATCCAAACCCTACATTCCTTTGCTTGTCCGAAACCTATAGGGATGGGTTCCATCATTCAATTAACATGTAAGATAGCATAAGATAAAGAACCAACCATACATTACTTATAAGACCATGGGAAGCCATTAGGGCTCATAATTAGGGCTAACCCTAACCTTTAGCCCCTCTTCACAAGGCTGGCCGAAACCCTCCAAGTCATAAGTACATGGAAAAATTCCATGAAAACCCCAATCAAACATTAAACACCAAACATACTCTACCATAAAGCCATTTGGACCCTTGCTCGAAGGAAGCCCTAACTTTTAGCCCTAGATCCCTACTTGGCCGAAAGTTATAGGATCCTAAAGCCTTGTGAAAATTCACATAAGTCTCCCTCAATCTCCCTTATAGCATGATAATACATAAAATACATACTTGAAGTTTTAGACCCAACCCTACCCATGGGTTCTTGAAGTTGGCCGAAACCCTAGGAGGTCCTAGGGTACCCCAAAATTTCTCCAAATCTCATTTTAACTTATATTCATCATGGAAAAACATTAGAAAGCATGAGAAATATTTTTAACATCATTTTGGACCCAAAAACTCTAAGGGCCGAAAGTCATAGGGTCACACCTCATGGTTTCTTCAATATAAATCCCAAAACCAACTTTATATCATGCTAAAAATTATAAAAGAACTATTATACCACAGGTGAGGGAGTCTTACCTTGGTTGATCTTGATTTTTAGACCTTAAAAGAGAAGGAAATTGCAAATCCCTTGGACACTTGAACCCCCTTGCCCTTGTAGCCTTGGAAAACCTTTAGATCTTGGTGATGAGACCTTCTTGTGGAGCTTTTCCAAGGGAGGACCTCTCTTGTGGTGTTCGGCTAGAATGAGGAAGGAGGAGGAGAGAAAATGCAATTGATGGAAGGAAGAAGGTAACTCCCAAACCCCCCTCTTTATAACCCATTAAGGAGGTAAATGAAGAGTCTCTTCATGACCCTTCATCTTCTTCTAAGCCTTAATCAATATCCACTTCATTTCCTCATAGCACTCCCTTGCTAGGTAAATTGGTTAAAGCATACATGGTTGTACAAGAGGTCCAAGGTTCAATCCTTGGTCCATGCACATTATTTTCCATTTTATTTTATTTTATTTTTTCTTAATATTCGAAAATCCCCTAAAAATCCCCCCATAATTATGTTAATATTTCCCATTAAAATCCCTTTATATTTCTATAAATTTTTACCTAAAATTCACCAATAATCATGGTACTAGAAAGCCCATATAAGGCCCATTAGTGCCCATTTCCTCAATTTAAATGGAAAAGGCATGGATTTCTAGGCTAAAATTCGTGTTAATACTTCTAGGTTCCTCGGAAAATTATCTAGACATGCTTAATATTTTAAAGAAATATTAAGAAAATTTTTCGGGTCATTACAATTCCCCATACCTCATGAAAGTTCGTCCTCGAACTTAGAATAGCTCCGGGTACTTGCGCCTTATCTCGTCCTCGCGTTCCCAGGTGGCTTCTTCGAACCGTTGACTTTGCCATAGAACCTTGACTAAGGGTACTTCCTTATTCCTTAGCTTCTTGACTTCCCGATCTAAGATCTGGATAGGTCTGCTTTCATAGCTTAGGTCCTCCTGCACTTGTACTGTCTGTGGCTCGATCACTCGGTCCATATTTGGAATACACTTTTTAAGCGTTGACACATGGAACACATTATGAATGGCCGACATCTCTGGAGGCAGCTCCAGCTCATATGCCACCTTACCAACTCTTTTTAGGATCAAGTACGGCCCCACATAACGCGGACTTAGTTTTCCTTTCTTCCCAAATCTTGTCACCCCTTTCATAGGAGCCACTTTCAGGAACACCAAATCTCCAACATTAAATTCCAGTGGTCTACGCTGGACATCGGCATAACTCTTCTGCCGGCTCTGACCAGTTTCTATCCGTTGTCGAATATTCTGTATAGCTCGGGTAGTGTTGTCAATGACATCCGTTGTGAGCCCCATTTCCTTCTTTTCACCACCCTTGTACCAACAGATCGGAGATCTACATCTCCTCCCGTACAACGCTTCATAAGGTGCCATTCCGATAGTAGCTTGGTGGCTATTGTTGTAAGCAAATTCCGCCAAGCATAGATATCGACACCAGCTCCCTTTGAAATCCAAGACACAAGCTCGCAACATGTCTTCTAGTACCTGATTCACCCTTTCAGTTTGCCCATCAGTCTGAGGGTGAAAGGCGGTAGTAAATCGCAGTTTAGTGCCGAGAGACTTCTGAACACACTCCCAAAAATGCGAAGTAAAGCGACCATCCCTATCTGAGATGATGGTCTTGGAAACTCCATGAAGCCTGATTATCTCCTTAACATATAGTTGAGCCAGTTGTTCCATTGAATCAGTCATCTTGATTGCCAGGAAGTGAGCAGACTTCGTCAGCCTGTCCACGATTACCCAAATCGCATCATATCCATTCGTAGTCCTGGGAAGACCTGAAATAAAGTCCATAGAGATGTCTTCCCATTTCCACTCCGGAATCGCGAGTGGCTACAGAACTCCTCCGGGTCACTGGTGTTCTGTTTTCACTTGCTGGCAAGTCATGCAAGTACTAACATGCTGAGCCACATCCCTCTTCATACCGGACCACCAAAACTTCTCTCTCAGGTCCTGATACATCTTGGTGGATCCTAGATGCATCGAATAAGGGGTTCGGTGAGCTTCTGCCAGTATCTCCTTTCGAAGCTCCGGATCATTAGGGATACATAGACGATCCCTAAGGTTGAGTACTCCCCCTTTGGCGATATGAAAACCATCGCCCTTTCCTTCTAGGATCTCCTGTTTTATTTTCTGAAGACTTAGATCACCATCTTGTTTTTCCACTATGTCCTCAAATAGCAGGGGTGATATTGTCATGGTGGAAAGTCGTCCGGAGATGACCTCGACCCCAAAATTCATAATTTCTTCTTCGAGTGGTCGGGGTAATATGGCCATGGACATCAAGGTGGCACTTGACTTCCGGCTGAGTGCATCGGCCACTTTGTTTGCCTTCCCTGGATGGTAGAAGATCTCGCAGTCATAGTCCTTCACCAACTCAAGCCATCGGCGTTGTCTCATATTCAGGTCTTTCTGAGTGAGGAAATATCGCAGACTCTGGTGATCTGTATAAATCCTACACTGCGCTCCATATGGATAATGCCTCCATATTTTAAGAGTGAAGACTACCGCAGCCAATTCCAGATCATGAGTGGGGTAGTTCTGCTCATGTTCCTTGAGCTGCCGAGAGGCATAAGCAATGACCTTACCACTCTGCATAAGCACGGCTCCAAGTCCCAATCTGGAGGCATCGCTTATACATATCGAAGCCCTGGTTACTACAGGGTAGATGAGATCTTATTTATTAAGTCTTATAAGTCTATATACAGAAATTATCCGAACTCAGTGAGCTAGATGGGCTACCATCATACCCATAATAAAGAACATCATAGCGATGACTACCGCCCCCTCGCTCATCTCCCCTTGGCCAGCCTTCGGATCTTCTACCGTTTCCATCGGGTCTTCTTCTTCAATCTCGGGAACCTCCTCAACCACTTCAAGGTCTTCCTCGAACATCCCGGGGTCTTCCCCAAACATCTCGAGCATCTCGGGATCCTCCTCGAATGGCTCGGGATCCTCCTCGTACATCTCGGGATCCTCTTCGTACATCTCAGGGTCCTCCTCAAATATCTCGGGGTCCTCCTCGAACGGCTCGGGATCCTCTTCGTACATCTCTGGATCCTCTTCGTACATCTCAGGGTCCTCCTCAAACATCTCGGGGTCCTCCTGATCGTCCGAGTCCCCCAGATCTTCTGGAAACTCATGGCGGAGAAGTTGCTTACAGAATTCCGTATATGAGAAACGACACCCATGCTGCCCCCAGATCTGATGAGCAACCTCTCTCGCCCGATTGGGCAATGAGCGAAGCAGAGCTCCGATCCTGTGATCATCCACGACTGGAAACCCTTCCTGCTCCAGTTTCCAGAATAGCCGATCCAAGAACCCCATGTTGCCTTGAATTCCAAGGTCGGACTGTACTCAACTTCCTCTATTCGTCCCATCAGCTCGCGGCACCTCTCAGTGTAGTTCTCATGCAACATCTAGAATTGGAAAAAAATGACATAGTTAGTACTAAACCGACCAAGCCAGTACAGAACCATTTTTTTTCAATTCGCAAATATATACAGAGAAAACACACGCGCAAATCGGTTTCTTCTACCCTAGTGATTAATATATAACCACTTTTCCTACCCTTAAATTCTAAATATTTGACTCATGAAAGAAGATAAAATATTGTTCATAGTTACATATCCTAAGGTACTTTTCATCATAAACATCGTATACTTGCATATCCTAAAATCATATAGTATCCTAAAAGTGCTTACTATCATAAGATATGCAAAGAGGTACTTACTTGGAAGCTGCAGGAAGAATGCTTGATGTGTGTGTAGTGAGATGGCGATTGGCTCTGATATCAACCTGTAACGCCCGTTTTTTTTCCATAAAGCGGCGTTACGTTAACATACTTGGGCATGTAGACATCATAAGGCAGCGGAATAACTTTAAGACTTACACATACATGCCCTACTACCATTCTTAACATAATGACATGGGAACTTGACATATTAACTTTGTACTTAGCATCATATCATACTTAGCTTCATGTCATAGAGTTCCATAAGTCACCATTCAAACACATAAGTAGTAAAGAAAAAGTTCTAGCATAAAACGAGTAAACATATCGTTTTCTTGGCCAAGTCACTACCACACACATGCATTCTTGCCCTCCTGCTGCTTCCTTATAGTCCCCTTGCGTGATCTGCGGTATATGGAAATAAGACTATAAGCACACAGGCTTAGTAAGACTCTTTCCTACTCACTAAAATCATTCATCACTTAATCATAAGCACATGAAACATAAACATAACTTAATGCTTGAACATAACTATGAATAAACTTACATGGCATGATACATGACATAACCTGAACATAATTCAACCGTTCTTAACATGCATAATACATGGCATAAACATAACATATATTGAACATTCTTAACATGTATGATACATGACATAAAACTTAACCATAAAGAAACATTCTTAACATGAATGATACATGACATAAAACCTAAACATAAACATAAACATAAAGCATGAACTAACCTGTATGGCATAAACATAAGCATACTTTCCATCATATCATAGGGGCATTTTCTTAACATAATCATAAGCATAAATCGTTTACTATCATGCATATTTCTTGACATAAAACATAAGTATAAGACATGACTATCATGGCATAATGCAATACATGAATGCATGAGTCTAATGCATATACATAAGGATGCTTAACTTTTTAAAACATACTTTTAAATACTTAAACATCATCATATCATCATTGGGGGTCCCCGGCTTGTACCACATACATACATCATAAGCACACATCCCTAAGTAGATACAAGAGCCCCGACCTACTAGGGTAAGGACAGCATAGTCGGTAGTCCCAGAACCGGGGCGTTCTTAAGGTGCCCATCCCTGTTGCACAGCTTCGGTAGTGCCAGAACCATGGACAGCATAGTCGGTAGTCCAGAACTGGGGCGTTCTTAAGGTGCCCATCCCTTGGACCCATACTTCGGTCCGATACAAGCCCATTCATAAAGTAAAATACTTTACATGCTTTATCATTCATGAAACATGGCATACATCTTCATTCATAAACATGACATGCATTTTCGTTCATAAAACATGGCATGCGTAACGACCCGGCCCGTCTATCGGCCCATTTACCAGCCCATTTATCGGTCCTCAAAACCGTCGTACCATCGTACCGTCGACCATCGACCTTGCCGTTATTCATAAACATGGCATGCGTCTTTATTCATAAAACATAGTATGCACTTTCATTCATAAACATAACATGCATCTTCATTATAATCATAACATGCATCTTTATTCATAGAACATGACCTACTTTCATAAACATCATTCTTATTCCTAGAGCTTGCATGATCATGGCATATAAGGTAAACATTGCATTACATTCATTGAACATGACATATTTGCATAGACATTTATCCTAATTCATAGAACTTGCATGATCATGATACATAATGTAAACATTGCACTTCATACATAAGCATGAGATCTATCTCAAGCATGCATAGGTAGGACTTCCATAAACATACCATCTATCATCAAAGTACATGGCATAGGACATAAGACATTCATAAATAAACCCTATTACGCATGGCATCCAATCATAAACATACAAACATAAAACATGGTGCTTAAGGTTAGGGTTATAGGTAACTTAATTTCTACCACATGCTTGAACCTTGATACATACATATATATACTTCATGGTAAAGCATAAATCATCATTCTTCAAACCCTAACTCCATCCAAACCCTACATTCCTTTGCTTGGCCGAAACCTATAGGGATGGGTTCCATCATTCAATTAACATGTAAGATAGCATAAGGTAAAGAACCAACCATACATTACTTATAAGACCATGGGAAGCCATTAGGGCTCATAATTAGGGCTAACCCTAACCTTTAGCCCCTCTTCACAAGGCTGGCCGAAACCCTCCAAGTCATAAGTACATGGAAAAATTCCATGAAAACCCCAATCAAACATTAAACACCAAACATACTCTACCATAAAGCCATTTGGACCCTTGCTCGAAGGAAGCCCTAACTTTTAGCCCTAGATCCCTACTTGGCCAAATGTTATAGGATCCTAAAGCCTTGTGAAAATTCACATAAGTCTCCCTCAATCTCCCTTATAGCATGGTAATACATAAAACACATACTTGAAGTTTTAGACCCAACCCTACCCATGGGTTCTTGAAGTTGGCCGAAATCCTAGGAGGTCTTAGGGCACCCCAAAATTTCTCCAAATCTCATTTTAACTTATATTCATCATGGAAAAACATTAGAAAGCATGAGAAATATTTTTAACATCATTTTGGACCCAAAAACTCTAAGGGTCGAAAGTCATAGGGTCACACCTCATGGTTTCTTCAATATAAATCCCAAAACCAACTTTATATCATGCTAAAAATTATAAAGGAACTATTATACCATAGGTGAAGGAGTCTTACCTTGGTTGATCTTGATTTTTAGACCTTAAAAGAGAAGGAAATTGCAAATCCCTTGGACAGTTGAACCCCCTTGTCCTTGTAGCCTTGGAAAACCTTTAGATCTTGGTGATGAGACCTTCTTGTGGAGCTTTTCCAAGGGAGGACCTCTCTTGTGGTGTTCGGCTAGAATGAGGAAGGAGGAGGAGAGAAAATGCAATTGATGGAAGGAAGAAGGTAACTCCCAAACCCCCCTCTTTATAACCCATTAAGGAGGTAAATGAAGAGTCTCTTCATGACCCTTCATCTTCTTCTAAGCCTTAACCAATATCCACTTCATTTCCTCATAGCACTCCCTTGCTAGGTGAATTGGTTAAAGCATACATGGTTGTACAAGAGGTCCAAGGTTCAATTCTTGGTCCATGCACATTATTTTCCATTTTATTTTATTTTATTTTTTCTTAATATTCGAAAATCCCCTAAAAATCCCCCCATAATTATGTTAATATTTCCCATTAAAATCCCTTTATATTTCTATAAATTTTTACCTAAAATTCACCAATAATCATGGTACTAGAAAGCCCATATAAGGCCTATTAGTGCCCATTTCCTCAATTTAAATGGAAAAGGCATGGATTTCTAGGCTAAAATTCGTGTTAATACTTCTAGGTTCCTCGGAAAATTATCTAGACATGCTTAATATTTTAAAGAAATATTAAGAAAATTTTTCGGGTCGTTACAGAGTGAGCCTAAAATGAACCTGATCTTAATTGCGTTGGGTAATTAGGAATCTTTCATTTAATTAGAAGTAATTAGATGGAAAGAGAATGGTTAGGTAAACCCTAATATGATTTAGGGATTTTCTGGCTAGTTGCTATTCTATTTTGTAATAGCTATTAAATATGTCCTTTGATACAGGGCATTGATTTAGACTGTTGGGTTGCGGAGTATCAGATGGGAGGTTTTCTTCGTATACGGACTTCTCCTACTTTGAGGCGGGTACTTCTTGCTTGTCTTCTTTAGATCCACGTTATCTTTATGCATGACTATTTGTTATTGATGCAGTAGGCTGATATTGACCTTTATCTGCTACCATTTTGTTATCCTGCTTGATACTTATGCTTGACCTTGGATATGATCTAAATTTTCTTCTATACAGTCTCGTTTATTTGTTATATGATTCTGTATAGCATTGGTATGAGCATGAGTATGTGGATAGGGATTAGCATACCATTGTATGGTTGCATTGGTTGATTCCAGTCATACTTGCACGTGTGTCTAGATATGGACTGATTGGGTTATTGTGGCATGTCACCTGATATTTGCATTGGTTGATTCCAGTCATACTTGCACGTGTGTCTAGATATGGACTGATTGGGTTATTGTGGCATATCACCTGATATTTACATTGGTTGATTCCAGTCATACTTGCACGTGTGTCTAGATATGAACTGATTGGGTTATTGTGGCATGTCACCTGATATTTGCATTGGTTGATTCCAGTCATACTTGCACGTGTATCTAGATATGGATTGATTGGGTTATTGTGGCATGTCACCTGATATCTGCATTGGTTGATTTTGTTACTACTTGCATGTGCACCTAGATGCATGATGGTTAGGTTATTATACATGTGATCGACCTATGCATGTTATGTTGAGTTATGTATGATGACCTGGTAGGGGTTGCATGTGTTTGAGTCATGCACCATACCTGCACTGTTGCATGCCGGTGATCAGCGACTCCCTTGTGGTTGAGCCTATCATCTTCCGGTACATGATATGCACACACGACCACTCATGGGTTAGTGGATATCATTGGGTGTGTGCATTTGCTCTGTACTGCTCCGCTCGAACGCTCAGGAGTAGTGGTTTCGGAGCGTGGTAGCAGGCGGAGATCCCTTCTCTTCCCATAGACCAGAAGAGATGAGAGCGAGGCTCCCTCATATATACATGGGGTAGGGGGGCGGTCCCCCGCCAGCATCCTGTCCACTCGGTCACTCAGGAGCAGTGATAGCAGGGTGCGTACAGTGTCACAGCTCTACCCACTCGGCCGACACAGTATCGCCTGTCTCGGTGGCTTGACTAGAGTTAGGGGGTGACCATGACATTGCATTATGTGCATATGATGCATCGTACATTTTGATTGTGATTGCTGCATTTATTTGCTGCACTTGTTTGACATGCATGTACAGGATATGCTTATGTGTGGTTTGATGACCCTGCACTAGCTCGTGTGGTACGAGTCTTTTATGGTATGGATAGACAGATTTCTGGTATGTACAGTCAGTTGTTACTTTCAGTTATGCATATTCTCTTATTCCTGTTGAGACTGTTGTTAGTGATATGAGAGAAGTGTCCTAAGGCAATCGCCTTATGGTTGTAAACATTTATTTTAATAAATGATAATTCACTATTTGAGTATACATGTTTGTGTATTTGATTGGGATCTTAAACTCATCTACTGAATGTCCGCAATACAATTCACAGCATAAGAGAATTTGTGATGGGATCACAACTAGTGATTATCTCTACATATGTAATTGTGAAGTATTGAAAATATCCATAGTCGATGAATTGATAAAAACGAACACTATCAATTCTATTGAGACTAGCATGGGTTATTCTCTAATCAGCTGATTCTCACTGGCTGGTGACATTGGGATGTCCGGAGATAAACATGTATGCTAGTTAAGGGAACTAGTTCATTGGAGTGACTAGCTGTAAAACTTCATATGGTAATCTACATATAAATATGTCAATGAAGTTCTTACCGCAGCTTAAGTGCGATGTTCCTTTGACTTGCGGTGTTCAAGTCATCTTGGTCATGGAGACTTATACTTTAACATCTTAAGCAAGCATCTCCAAGGAGGTGTGGACCCAGGATGGTTGGGTATAAGCCGAAGTGCCCGAAGATGTTTGAACAGCCTACAAAGGATTCACCACTCCTTGCGAGGAGATGTATACCCAGGCCTATCGTCGGATTGTTACTCAAAGCCTCTGGCCAGAGCATATCATGTTTAGAGTGCGAGTCTCTTAAATACATGAGAGTAATTAGAAATCCAAAGGACGAGAAAGACATTACTTGGGCTAGGTGTGACGTAGTCAGCCTAGTGGGGACTGACACAAATAGACCGTGTCCTGAACCAAGTGGGTATAAGATGGTGAAGGGAATGGGGCACGATTCATTAGAGCTGCTGAAGGGTTTCAGAATTACTTCTGAGGTCAAACCGTTGATCTTTCGATTAATTGGGGGTCATGATGTACTACTAGGTGCCACTCATGACCGTTCTATAATTGGTTAATTATAGACGGCCAACACAAATCGAAAGCCTATTTAGTCACACGCACTACGAGTAACCCGAGGGATTTAAAACGAGTTGAAAATTGGATTTTCCGATCAAGAGAAATAAGTCAAATCTGAGTTGATCAGAGGCGCAACGGAAGCTAAAAATGGCTAAGTCTTTTGAAGGCTTAATGGGCGAATTAAATGAGTTTAATTCGCGATCGGTTCGGCTCGGTTTGGCCGGCCAAAGAGGGTGTTAACCCCCTTTGGTTTGGCCGGCCATAACAAGGGGAAGAAACCAATTTATTTGGTTTAATTAATAAAATAAATCTAGCGCGATTTGTTTTATAAATTATGGATAAATAAATTTATGTAGAGAAATTTATATAAATAAATTTATAGAAATTTATTCTTTTATGGAAATTAAAATGATCCATGGAATGGTTTATTTTAATTTTATAAAATCAATTATGAATTGATTTTTTTCATAAAAAGAAAGTTTATAAATTTCTTGTAAAATTTATTCCATAATTAAAGGAGAGATGAATTTGTTTTATTATAAAGTTAGTTATAATAAAACTTGGTTTAAACGGAATAATTCATAAGAGAATTTATAAGATAAATTTCTTATGAAAACTAATTCCGTTAAAAGAGAAACTTGGCAAGGGAGATGCTACTATATAAGGGAACCAAAGGCAAGCCTTGAATTCCAATCAATTGAGTTATCAAGAGATTAGTAGCTCCCTCTCTCTCTCTCTCTTATTCTCTTCTCCCTTCCCCTTAGGGCCAGCGCCCACATCCCCTCCTCTTAGGGCCGGCGCCCAAGCTCCTCCACCTAGGGCTGGCGCCTCTTCCTCCTAGGGCCGGCGCAAGCAACCATCACCAAGAAGGAGCCGAAGAAGAAGAAGAAGCGGATAGCATCTCCTTCCTTCCCGGAATTTAGATTCCGATTCTTGGTGGTTAGTTTCCTATCTTCTCTCTTGATCTTCTAGTTGTGCCTTTAGAGAATCTAATAGTTCTCGTCGGCACAAAACTCGTGGCTTTGCGAAGTCATCCCGAAGAGAACTCGGCGTGGACGCGAATAGAGGCGGAGCTTCCAAGGGACGCTACGGTTGAATCTCGTCCCTTACTTCGAGTTACGCGAGGTATTGAGTAAATTAGTTTACTTTCTGCAAAATTTTAATTTATGATCATGTCCACACACCATAAGGTTGCATGCTAGATACGTGGTTAAAAATAATTTGAGAAATTATTTATGCTAATTCTTCCGCTGCACGTAAATATTTTAAAATTTACGAACCCGTATCCTTGTCAACATGCACCCGGTCCCAACAGTGGTATCAGAGCCGGTTAGTGTTCGACATAATCATATAATTGTTTTGCGAAAAAACTTTGTCATAATCTCAATTTTGGAAAATTTTTCAATTATGGAAACTTTCCAATTATAATAAATTTTAGATTTAGGAATTTCAAAGTTTGGAAATCCTCATGAAATTTCGCAAACATTTGAAATTTCCTAGTTTTTGAAATTTTATAATAATTGTGAAAACTTCCCATCTTTGGAAACTTTCCAATCTTAGAAATTTTCTATTTTAGAAATTTTCCAGCTTTGGAAATATGTAAGTTTTCTTTGTACCAGAAACTTACAATTATTCTGAAAACCTATTATGAAATCTCGCAATTTTGGGCACTTTCTTTAAAGAAAGTCTAGACAAATTTATGGACAATTAATTGACAATTAAATTTGAATTGGTTTTTAAATTGACAACAAAATTCTTTATTTTGGATTGAGCCTCGGGGAGCCGTCCAATTTAAAGTTAGTTGTTGTAATTTAATTTCCCAATTTTAAATAAAATTGTCATGTTTAATTTGGTTGTGCTTCCGAAGCGGACCAAATTGGATTTACGACAAATTACTTTTCTTTGGGTATCTGAGCCTCGGGGAGCCACCCTTAGAAAACGATTTGTTGTAATTAATTAAATCATGAATAAAATATGTTTTAAGAGGTGATGCTCTTACATATTGTTGTCTCCAAAATTAATTAGGAAAATGGTTTCCTATAGAGCTTTCTTAAAAGAGATTTTCATGAAAATAATATGTGGTTGAATTAAGGAAATTGTCTCTTAATTTAATAAGTTTTGATTTAGAGAAATCAAAGTCTTGAACATATTATTTCCGAAATTGATTATGACAATTTAGGAAATTGTTTCCCAAAACAATTCCTTTAATAAAGTATGAAATTAGAATTAGGAAATCCGGTTCCTAATTCAATTAATGAGACTTGATAACTTAAGTCACATACATACTTTATTAAGGATATCGTTAGTCATGACATAATTATATGTCATGAATGTGCATTAAAAGGAAAAGATGAGACCAAAAACCCCTTACAAAATATTAAGGCCAACACCTTCCATTAATATGGTTAGAATCGGAGTTTTGTTTCTCGTTTGGGTTGATGGACACATCCATGCCCGACTTGAACCTCAACATGTTCAAACCATGGAATTAGTTTATGAATGATGTAGTTGGAGTCAGAGGTCAATCCTTAGTTTTGGTTGTTGGACACATCCAAGCCTGACTAAACGGTTGAATGAGCTCCAACCATATTAAAACTATTTCTTGATTAATGGGTCAGCCTTAAGCTTGGAGCATCGATTTGTTGTGTCACAGCCAAGGTCGATGTAAAGAGAGGTGCAGTTGGGTGCTATGTATAATGTTGCATACTTGTTAACGAGTTAACAACCCAATGATTTATGCAAACATTCAATTAGTTGATAGCATAAAGTGATAGTTACATATATGTGATATGTAATCGGTATAATTACCTACCTTCATAGCTAAGAAAAACTTGATGGCCACAGCCATGGTGGTTCTTATCTATGGTTGGATATCAACCTATTTGGAGATATTCCTACGATCTCCCGAATTGATAAAAAGGGTTATTCAATTTGAAAAATAAATAGGATTTTATTAATGTATGTTGATACATTCTTTAATCATTCTTCTCACATAAGCTCAATTTGTATTTCTAGGATAATCACTCGATCATGTCTTCTCTAAACTTGCGTTCCATTTTGGACACCAATAAACTGACCGGGCCGAACTTCATGGACTGGCTTCGAAACCTGAGGATAGTCCTCAAGGCAGAGAAGCTTGCCTATGTCCTTGAAGATCAACTTCCCAACCATCCTCCAGAAGGTGCAACTCCAGACCAGCTAGTGGCCTATCAGAAACATGTGACCGATTCTGAACTTGCGAGTTGCATCATGCTAGCCTCTATGGTACCTGAGCTGCAAAAGCAGCATGAGCATATGGATGCTTATACCATCATCTTCCATCATCATGAGTTGTTTGAAGAGCAGGCGAGATCCGAAAGGTTCGAAGTCTCCAGACTCCTCTTCACCACTAAGATGCAGGAAGGCACTTCTGCCTCGCAGTTTGTGTTAAAGATGTTGGGGTACATTGAGCGACTGAGCACACTCGGATTTGCAATGGATCATGAACTAAGTATTGACTTAATTCTGAATTGTTTGCCCAAAAGTTATTCACAATTTGTGATGAACTATCGGATGAACAAACTAGAGACTACCATTCCTGAGTTGCCCAACCTACTGAAGACTATAGAGCCTTCTATAAAGCCGGATCAAAAGGCGGTACTGTTAGTTGGTTCCTCAAAGAAAGGTTCTAAGAGGAAGGCCAAAGAACAGAATAAAGGGAAGAAGAAAAAGGCCAAAAAGACTAAAAAGACACCAAAAGGCACTTGCCATCATTGTGGCAAGAAGGGTCACTGGCGAAGAAACTGCAAGGTTTATCTTGAGTCCTTTGAAGAAGAAGCATCCGATGCCCATCCTCTTCAGGTATCTTCGTTATTGAAATGTCACTCTATTTTGTTATTTGTTCCTTCATTAATAAAGAACATTGTATCCATTTCATGTTTGAATGAAAAGGGTTACCATTTAACTTTTAG
>JAGFNQ010005776.1:25540-92094 GCA_024364735.1 Boesenbergia rotunda | reverse complement strand
GATGACCTGTTTGATCAATTAAAGGGAGCATTGTTTTCTCAAAAATTGATTTGAGGTCTGGCTATCATCAAGTTAGAGTCAAACAGGAGGATATCCCAAAGATGGCTTTCCAAACAAAGGTATGGGCATTTGAGTTTGTGGTTATGCCCTTTGGCGTGACGAATGCTCCTGCTATGTTTATGGAACTATGAATCGGTATTCTCGTCGTTCTCGACAAATTTGTGATCGTCTTCATCGACGATATCCTTATTTATTCGAGGACCCAGGAAGAGCACGCTGAGCACCTAAAGATAGTATTGGAGATTCTTCGGGAAAACAACTGTACGCAAAATTTTCCAAATGTGAGTTCTGGCTCGATCAAGTGGGCTTTTTGGGCCATTATTTCCAAAGACGGGATTATGGTGGATCCAATAAAGATTGAAGCCGTGAATAACTGGGCCGGCCGAAGAACGCCAGCGAAATCGAAGTTTCTTGGGCTGGCAGGTTATTATAGAAAATTTGTGGAGGACTTCTCGAAGATTGCATCTCCTTTAACGACTCTCACCCGGAAGGATAGGAAGTATGAATGGACGGAAAACTGTGAAAGGAGTTTCTTGGAACTAAAGAGGAGGCTTACCAGCGCTCCAATTCTTACCCTTCCAGAATGCAATCAGAGCTTTGATATGTATAGCGATGCCTCTAAACTAGGACTTGGAGCTGTACTTATGCAGAATGGAAAGGTTATTGCCTACGCCTCTAGGCAACTCAAGGAGTACGAACAGAATTACCCCACTCATGATCTAGAACTGGCCGCGGTGGTCTTCGCTCTTAAGATATGGAGGCATTATCTGTACGGAGCGCAGTGTCGAATTTATACAGACCACCAGAGTCTGCGATATTTCTTCACTCAGAAAGACTTGAATATGAGACAACGCTGATGGCTTGAGTTGGTGAAGGACTATGACTGCGAGATCTTCTACCATCCAGGGAAGGCAAACAAAGTGGCCGATGCACTCAGCCGGAAGTCAAGTGCCACTTTAATGTCTATATCTAAACTAACCCCGACCACTCGAAAGAGAAATGGTTAATTTTGGGGTAGAGGTCATCACCGGACAACTTTGCACCATGACAATATCACCCACGCTATTTGGGGATATGTTGGAAAAATAGAATAGTGATCTAAGTCTTCAGAAAATAAAACAAGAGATCCTAGAAGGAAAAGGCGATGGTTTTCATATCGCAAAAGGGGGGAACTATACCTTAGGGATCGTCTATGTATCCCTAATGACCCGGAACTTCGAAGAAAAATACTGGCGGAAGCTCACGGAACCCCTTATTCGATGCATCCAGGATCCACCATGATGTATCAAGATTTGAAAGAGAAGTTCTGGTGGTCCGGTATGAAGAGAGATGTGGCCCAGCATGTCAGTACTTGCATGACTTGCCAGCAAGTGAAAGCACAACACCAGCGACCCGGAGTAGTTCTGCAGCCACTTCCGATTCCGGAATGGAAATGGGAAGATATCTCAATGGATTTCATTTCAGGACTTCCCCGGACTACAAATGGATATGATGCGATATGGGTCATTGTGGACAGGTTGACTAAGTCTGCTCACTTCTTAGCAATCAAGATGACTTTTTCGATTGAGCAACTGACTCAATTATATGTTAGGGAGATAATCAGACTTCATGGAGTTCCCAAGACCATCATCTCAGATAGGGATGGTCGCTTTACTTCGCATTTTTGGGAGTGTATTCAGAAGTCTCTCGGCACTAAATTGCGATTTAGCACCGCCTTTCACCCGCAGACTGACGGGCAAACTGAACGGGTGAATCAAATACTAGAAGATATGTTGAGAGCTTGTGCCCTGGATTTCAAAGGAAGCTGGTGTCGATATCTATGTTTAGCGGAATTCACATACAACAATAGCTACCAAGCTACTATTGGAATGGCACCTTATGAAGCATTGTATGGGAGGAGATGTAGGTCTCCGATCTGTTGGTATGAGGGTGGTGAAAAGAAGGAAATGGGGCTCACAACGGATGTCATAGACAGCACCACCCGAGCTATACAGAATATTCGACAACGGATAGAAACTGCTCAGAGCCGACAGAAGAGTTATGCCGATGTTCGGCGTAGACCACTGGAGTTTAATGTTGGGGATTGGGTGTTTCTGAAAGTGGCTCCTATGAAAGGGGTGACAAGATTCGGGAGGAAAGGAAAACTAAGTCCGCGCTATGTGGGGCCGTACTGGATTTTGAAAAGAGTTGGTAAGGTGGCATACGAGCTGGAGCTGCCTCCAGAGATGTCAGCTATCCATAACGTATTCCATGTGTCCCTGCTTAAAAAGTGTATCCCAAATATGGACCAAGTGATCGAGCCGCAGACAGTGCAAGTACAAGAGGACCTGAGTTATGAGAGCAGACCCATTCAGATTTTGGATAGGGAGGTCAAGAAGCTGAGGAGTAAGGAGGTACCCTTAGTCAAGGTCTTATGGCAAAGCCAGCGGTTCGAGGAAGCTACCTGGGAACGCGAGGACGAGATGAGGCGCAAGTACCCAGAGTTGTTCTAAGTTCGAGGACGAACTTTCACGAGGTATGGGGGATTGTAATGACCCGGAAAATTCTCTTAATATTTCCTTAAAATATTAAGCATGTCTAGATAATTTCCTGAGGAACCTAGAAATATTAATGCGAACTTTGGCCTAAAAAATCCATATTTTCTCATTTAAATTGGGGAAAAAGGGTACTAATGGGCCTTATATGGGCTTTTTAGTACCATAATTATTGGTGGATTTTAGGTGAAAATTAGTATAAATATAAAAGGATTTTAATAAGAAATATTAACATAATTATGGGGGAATTTTTAAGGGATTTTCGAAAAATATTAAGAAAAATAAGGTCAAATAAGTGGAAAAAAATTGTGCATCTACCAAGGATTGAACCTTGGACCTATTGTACAACCATGTATGCTTTAACCAACTCACCTAGTAAGGGAATGTTATGAGGGAATGAAGTGGATATTGGTTAAGGCTTAAAAGAAGATGAAGGGTCATGGAGAGACTCTTCATTTACCACCTTGATCAGCTATAAAGAGGGGGGTTTGGGAGTTACTTCTTCCTTCCATTACTTTGCATTTTCTTCCTCCTCCTTCCCTCATCCTAGCCGAACACCACAAGGAGAGCTTCCCTTGGAAAAACTCCACAAGAATGTCTCATCTCCAAGATCTAAGGGTGTTCCAAGGATACAAGGACAAGGGGGTTCAAGGGTCCAAAGATCTTACCATTTCCTTCTCTTTTATGGTTTAAAAAATCAAGATCAACCAAGGTAAGACTCCCTCACCTGTGGTATAATAGTTCCTTATGTTTTAGCATGATTTATTGGTCGATTTTTGGGACTTGAGGTTGAAAGAAACAAAATCAAGCACCCTAGAGACCCTATGGGTTTCGGCCACAATGTTTTAGGGTCCATAATGATGCTAAAAATCTTTATAATATTGTTTAATGTTCCCTTATGATGTTTAGAGACTAAATATAATTTTTGGGAATTTTTGGGGTACCCTAGGATACCCTAGGGTTTCGGCCAACAACAAGAACCCTTGTGTAGGGTTGGGTTTAAAACCTCAAGTATTTGTTTTATGTATTGTCATGATATAAGGGAGATGGAGGGTGTTTATGTGAATGTTTCACATGGCCTAGAGGCCCTATAGGTTTCGGCCAAGTACCCTAATAGGGTGGAAAGTTAGGACTTATTTCAAGTAAGGGCCCCAAATGGCCCTATGGTAAGGTATGGTTGGTGTATAACAATTGATTTGGGGATTTTAATGGAAATTTTTCCATGCCCCATGGCCTTGAAGTTTCGGCCAAGAGCAAGATTAGGGTTAAAGGATTAGGGTTGGCCTTAAGTATGGGATCAAATGGTTCCTATGGCCTAGTATGTATGTATGAGATGTTGGTTGGGAAGTTATGTGAAGTTTCATGGACCTAGGGTTCCTTGGGGACTTTCGGCCAAGGACATAACCTAGGGCTAGGGTTGGGTTAAACCTACAAAGATGCTTGTGTATAGGTTACTAAGAGGTATGTTTAAGTAAGATGGAAGAATTTTTATGTTAACCAAACCCTTAGTTTATATGTCATGAATTATATGATTAGGTCATAAATGGTTAAGACATGTGCCATGATCTATGAATGATATGTATGTATGCCATGTTTTATGAATAATATGTATGTATGCCATGTCTTATGATTGATATGTAGGTATGCCATGTTTATGAATAAATTGTATGTATGCACTGCTTTATGAATGATGTGTACATATGCCATGTCTAAGAATGAAAATGATTAATGAAGTTTAAGTATGATGAATGAATGAATATGCTATGATTGATGATGCCTTTAAGGCATAACGATGTTGTTAAGTATGATGAATGAATGAATATGCTATGAATGATGATGAATGAGAAAGCATGTGAAAGCATTTTATTTTATTTTATGGGCTTGTACCGGACCTAAGTAAGGTCCACGGTTCTGGACTACCGATGAAGCTGTCCACGGTTCGGGACTACCGATGAAGCTGTCCTTACGGTTCGGGACTATCGATGAAGCTGTCCTTACCCTAGTAGGTCGAGATTAGCTACCTCGTATTTACTTAGGGATGCGCGCATATGATGAATGAATGTGGTACAAGCCAGGGCCCAATGAATGTTATGATTATGTTAAAGTATTTAAAAGCATGTTTTTAAAGATTAAGCATCCTTATATATATATATATGCAATTGCCACATGCATCCATCCATGTTATGCATTATATTTATGATAAGAATATTATGCAAAGTAAGTTTAAGCAAGGTATATTTATGCAAACGATTTCATGTATGTTCATGCTGATTTATGATGCCATGATTCAATTGTGTTTATGCTAAGTTAGAATGCCATGATTTTATTTATGTTCATGCTAGTTTAGGATGCCATGATTTAAGTATGTTTATACTAAGTTAGAATGCCATGATTTTATTTATGTTCATGCTAGTATAGGATGCCATGATTTAAGTATGTTTATGCTAAGTTAGAATGCCATGATTTTATTTATGTTCATGCTAGTTTAGGATGCCATGATTTAATTATGTTATGCGGAGTGAGAATGCCATGATTTTATTTATGTTCATGCTAGTTTTATGATGTCATGATTTAATTATGGTTATGCTAGATTAGGATGCCATGATTTTATTTATGTCCATGCTTATTTATGATGCCATGATTTAATTAGGATTATGCTAAGTTAGGACGCCATGATTTTACTTAGTCTCATGCTAAGAATGTCTATGAGGTTATGTTTATTATGTTTAAGTCTATGCTAAGTATTATGCCATGCTATGAATGTTTACGATGTTTATGTCTATGCCAAGTATTATGTCATGCTATGAATGTTTTATGGTTATGTTTATGCCATGCTACGAATGTGATTAAGTTATGTTCATGCTATGTCAAATGTATGCTAAGTGATGAAAAGGCTTATGTTCTAAGTAAAGCACTAAGTATGTTAATGTCTTATGTGCTCATGATTAAATGATGAATGGTTTTAGTGAGTAGGAAAGAGTCTTACTAAGTATGATGAATTTTAACGAAAAAGGCGATTTTCTCTCTCTGGCGATTTGAAGGCGATTCTCACGCGGGCGGCAGCGCGCGTTTCTTTCCTCTGGCGGCTTCGGCCGCCGGTGCTACTTCATTTGCCGGCGATGATTCCTACTTCATCGCCCTTTCTTTCTTCAACGTCAATCTTCCCACCTCTGACTGAATCCAACAATGCTGGACATCAAATCTCGAGCATCAAAGGAATGCAATCGGAGATGGTAGGATTATCACAACAAATGGCAACCCTAGCCAGAAATCTTCTATAACTGCGGGGGAACTTCTTGCAACTGCGCCATCTTCTAGTTCCCAACAAACAGCTTCGCAGATCTCATCGTATGCAGCAGCCGTTAAGCCTATATCTCCTCGCGTATTGAAAAAAAGTTTTGATGATATCGGATCTGATTTCAAGCCGATCGTGGTTTACAATAATAAACCTGGAATCTTCTATTCTGAGGAAGAAATAGCAGGTATGGCAATCCCTTATCAATTTTCTTTGGTTGGAAAATTTTCAGGACAGCGGCCAAAACAAGAGATAATTCTGCAAGCATTCAAGAATCTCGGTCTTTCTAGTACCTATAATATTTGATTTTTAAGAGCTGGACACATTTTCATTCACTTATCCTCCAATGAAGATATGACTCGAATTTGGAGTCGTGGCATATGGTATATGGGGGGTGTCCCTTTGAGAATCTTCAAATGGACACCACATTTTTCTTATGAGGAGGAATCATTAGTAATTCCTACTTGGATTCAGCTGCCGGACTTGCCGATTCATATGTTCAACAAGCGTAGTCTTTTCTCGGTTGGTCGTATTGTGGGAAAACCTATTAAGGTGTATGAGTGTACAGCAGATGCTTCAAAGCTTTCTATAGCATGCATTTGTGTAGAATTGGATTTACTAAAACCTAGAGTGGAGGATTTTTGGATAGGTATTGGTGAAGAGAAACGGCTGCAGAAAGTATTATATGAGAAACTGCCAAGCTATTGCATTGATTGTAGACATTTGGGGCATGCGGCTGATGAATGTTATATGAATGGAAACAAACCGAAACCTGCTTGGACTTCTGTTAGAAATGAGCCAAATACAATGGAAGAAGATATAAGACTGTTATCAAATAGAAGAAAAGATAAAGATGGTGGCATACAAGAGAAGGTCCTGAAGCAAATGAGGGAAAAGAAATGGATACAGAAAAATATTGTTGCAAATATTTCTGATAACTTGCAAGATGAAAGTGGAAATGTAAATCAGTTTCAACTCTTAGAAGATCTGGGTGAAGAGGATCAATTAGCAAAGGTTGATGTTAATGATGCTGGTGGACAGGATTTTTCGTAATGGGGAAATCAGTGAAGCTGCCAAAGTGCAAGAGAATAGGGAAGATAGTAATAAATTCTCAAATGGATCAGTCTTAGGTGACAGTGAACAGATGTCAAACAGGTGTAAATTACAAGAAATGATTGTGAATAATAACCAATCTGAAGGAGAAATCAGAGATACAAGCATTCATGGGTTACAGTTAGAGGACAATACAGTAAATGATTTTGAAATAGATGAAGCAGAGAGTTCTTGGGGGGAGCAAGAAGAATTAAATGCACCTGTTTTTACAAAATCTTTTGAAGGAGAAGAAATTTCGGACAACGAGAATGGAGTGCAATTACAAAGGAGAGCATCTCTTGATTTGGTTACTGGCTCAAGTAAGAGGAAAAAGCAAGAGATATCAATCAGGAAACAAAAGGATCTCAGGGGTATGCCTGTAATGAAAGAGCAAAGAAATTATAAGAATGCAAATTTCTCTAAGCCCTCGGAGGTTTCAGACCTAACATCTAAGCAAATGAATGGGATCTCGGCAAGTTTCACAAATAAAAACAAACAGCCTAGCTTTCTTGCTCAGATGCCAATAGAAAACCGAAGGATAACCAGGAGCATAGCTCAATTCCAAAAAGCTTCTTCCTCATCCCATATTTAAATGGCAGGTTTGATATGGAACATAAGGGGTCTAGGTAATCTTGCCTCTTTGCGCCGAATTTATTTTTTGAGGAAGACACATCATTTGAATTTCCTTAGTATTATTGAGCCTTTTATTGAGCTTGATGAAGGTTTTATCACTAGAAGATTAGACTTTGTATCTGCTATTTCAAATTGTTCGGGCAAAATCTGGTTTATGTTTGATGCTAATGTTAATTGTGTTGTTTTAGCTGATCATGAACAGTTCTTACATATGGAAGTTTGCTCCTCCATTTTTCCTGTTAAAATGCTGATAACTATCATCTATGCCAAATGCAATCAAGCGGGGAGAGCGATTTTGTGGGAGAAATTATTGGAAATCAAGCCGGATGGAGATGATCTTTGGCTAGTAGGAGGGGATTTCAATGTTATATCTAATTCAAATGAGCACTCCAAAGGTTACATTTCTAAACTGGGGCCGGTACAAGACTTTAATGATTTTCTATTGACAGCTGGGCTTCTGGATGCTGGTTTTATTGGTGATAGATTCACATGGACAAACAACAAAATTTGGAAGAGACTGGATAGAGTCCTTATGTCTTCTTCTTGGAATGATAATGGATTCTCAGTGCGTATAGAGCATCTAAATCGGGCTTGCTCAGATCATTGCCCTTTACTTATTACCTTTCCAGAATTTTCAAAACCGGCTGCTTCCTTTAGATTCCAGAATATGTGGGTCGAGCATCATAATTTCTTGCAAACGGTTAGACTTAATTGGCTACTACCGATTGCTAGCCGAGGGTTGAATAAATTGCAAGCTAAACTAAGAAGACTCAAGGAACATTTGAAATGGTGGAATTGGGAAGTCTTTGGTGATATATATGATAACATAAGGAAGGCAGAAGAAAAATTTGCAGCAGCAGAAAAAGTCTATGATTTGAATCCCTCGGAAGCCAATAAATTAGATAGATCTCAAAAACAAGCGGCACTTTTCAAAACTTTGAACATGGAAGAAATTTTTTGGAAGCAAAGAGCTGCTGTGAAATGGGCAGTGGAGGGTGAAAGAAATACAAAATTCTATCATGGTTTGGTCCAAAATAGGAAAATGGTTAACAGGATTTTCCGAATATGGGAAGAAGGAGTTTGTTTAGACAAACCGGAGCAAATACACTCTTCAGCAGCTGCATACTTTGAAAAGCTATTGTCTGGAGATGAGTATATTTGTCATGATATTAGTTTTGATCATATACCAGCCTTAATTAATTCAGTTGATAATGATGGCCTTCTTGCTTGTCCGGATATGGAGGAAATAAGACAAACTATATGGGGAATGTCAAAGAATAGTGCTGCGGGTCCAGATGGTTTCTCAGCGGAATTTTATAGGGCCTGTTGGGAAATTATTAAAGAAGATATTCATGAAGCAGTACTGGATTTCTTTCAAGGTGGATTAATGCCAAAAGGGATGATGGCTACTACAATAATATTAATTCCCAAAGTGGATAATGCGCAACAATGGAAGGATTTCAGGCCTATCAGTTTGTGTAATGTTTCAAATAAAATTATTTCTAGTCTATTATCCAAAAGGTTGAGTCATATTATGGACAAAATCATTTCACCTTCACAGAGTGGCTTTGTGTCAGGAAGGTTAATTTTAGACAATATCTTGTTGGCGTAGGAGTTCAACCACAAGTTAAACTATCATGTTAGAGGTGGAAATCTCATTTTGAAATTAGATATGGCAAAAGCTTTTGATAGGGTTCAATGGGATTTTCTATTTAGAGTCATGGAGGCTTTTGGGTTCTCGAGTACCTTCATTGGGCTTATTGAGCATTGCATCACTATATGCTGGTTTTCTGTTAAAATTAACGGACATTTAGCGGGATTCTTTCATTCTAAACGAGGTCTAAGGCAAGGTGATCCTCTTTCCCCTCTACTTTTTATCATTGCTGCAGAATTCTTATCTAGAGGTTTAAACAATTTATTTGGTAAATTCCCGCAACTATACTTTTCCTCAGGATGTGATATTAGACTCACACATTTAGCTTATGCTGATGATATTATGATTTTCATGAATGACTCAATTAATAATGTGAAAAGGGTCAAGAATTTTTTAGAAGAGTATGAAAAATTTTCAGGCCAGGCCATTAATGCGGGGAAGAGTATGTTTTACCCTGCTAAAAGTATCTCAAATGACACGAAAAAATTGATTGCCTCAGCTACTGGGTTTTCAGAGGGAATTTTTCCTATCTCATATCTAGGCGTTCCAATTATGTCTGGGAACCGGAAAGATATGTCATTTCCAATCTCTAGTTGAGAAAATAAGGAAGAAATTTTTTGGATGGAATATTAAAAGGCTTACACATGGTGGTAGATTAACTCTTATACAAAGTGTTTTGTCTTCGCTTCCGATTTATACTTTGCAGGTAATCCTTCCTCCATTATCAGTACTACATCAGATTGAAAGCTTGTTTTCCAATTTTTTCTGGGGAATGGCAAACTCCAAGAAGAATACACATTGGGTAGCCTGGGTGGAGGCATGTAAGCCGAAGCTAGAGGGTGGATTAGGCATTCGGAAATTGACAGATGTTGCCACAGCCACGGTGATAAAACTTTGGTTCAGATTCAGAGAACAAAAAACCTTATGGGCTCTATTTTTGTCAAAGATGTACTGTGGAGCTGTTGCACCAAATATTATCTCATTAAATTGGAAAAGCTCCCCAAGCTGGCGCCGGTTGATAAAGATCCGAACCTTAGCTGAAGATAGCATTGGATGGATCATTGGTAAAGGTGATTTGAAGTTTTGGTTTGATACTTGGCTTGATAAAGGTCCATTATATAAAATATGTGAAATAGTGGGTGATTCTCATTGTAAGATTTCGGATTTCTTTAGTAACCAAGGATGGGATCTCTATAAATTGCAGAATATTTTATCATCTGAGATTATAGAGGAGATTAAGAGGACTTTTGTGCCTTCTTTGACAAGTCCGAATGTTCCCATGATGGGCTCTATGAGTAGTCAAGATAGTATTGTTTGGATGCCCACAATAAATGGAAAGTTTTCGCTTAAGTCGGCTTGGAACAGCATTAGGAATGCGCAAGCTCCCATGGGAATATGGAAAGCCTGCTGAAATAATCTCCTTTATCCGAGCACTTCAATTTTCATATGGAGGTTCCTGCGGAAAAGACTACCAGTTGATGAGATATTGCAGCAAAGAGGAGTGCAATTGGCCTCTAAATGTCAATGTTGTGATTCCATAGAAACATGGGATCATCTTTTCTTGTATGGGGTTGTTGCCAAAGAGACTTGGAGACATTTTGCTCAATTATTTGGGGTGGACAGGTATCAGATTTTAGGAAGTTGGAGGAACACTCCGGATTGGATGAATGCTGGTCACATTAAAGAGGTGATACCTTTCTTGATCATTTAGAATTTATGGAGTGCTAGAAACGATTCAAAGCATAGAGGAGTTAAATTGAATGCAAGCAAAATTATATGGAGGGTTACTACTCACATACAAACGGGTATATCAGCAGGATTGATCAAATATAGGCATTGGAAGGGATGCAAGGATGTAGCACAGATTTTGGGCTTCCAAATACAGAACAATATGAGAGCTATTGTCTCTGTTATTTTGTGGAAAAAGCCAAAGCCTGGATGTTTTAAGTTGAATACAAACGGCTGTTCCAGAGGCAACCCAGGTCCGGCATCATATGGTGCTATTATTCGGAACCATGTAGGTCAGATTATTCAAGCAAGAGCTAGGGTTATTGGAGTAGGATCAAACTTAAAAGCAGAATTAACTGCAATCCAAATGGGCCTTGACCTATGCGTTAAAAACTTATGGTTTCCAGTTTGGTTGGAGTCGGATTCGGTAGCTGCTTTGAAGATCCTTCAAGCTGAGTCCTTTCCATGGGAACATCGCAATTTAATTCTAAAGATCAGAAGTATTCTGAGGCACTATAAAGTTCAATGTTCTCATGTATATAGGGAAGCCAATGCAGCTGCGGATCACCTTGCTAATCAGGCCTTCATTTTCTCTGAAGACAAGATTTTGGCACCAGCAGAGATAGATAAAACATTGTTTGGTATCTGTAAACTGGATAGAATTGGGTTTCCATATATAAGAGTTTCAAGGAAGTCAGGATAATCTGCTATTGTCAGTTTTGCAGAATTCAATGCAGAGTTTCTGTAATTTGTTGGTATAGTCTGAAGTTTAAAGATAAAAGCAGGTTTTCGAGAATTGATTCTTTCTGAAATTTCTCACATCACACAGATATGTTTGACCTGTTTCTTTCTATTTTTCAATTGCTTACTGGTCCTTATTTGGATAGTTTCCATTGAATCCCTTCTCAAAGATCTGGTCGGCAGCTAATATGATGACTCTGGATCTTTCTCTCCGTGCCAAATTTTCAGATGTAACCCCTTTGTGTTTAAATTTTCAGATGATGGTTTCCTATAATTGTACTGCGTATCAGATTCAAAGGATTTGACTGGTATGGGATATTTGGCTCTCTCGTTTCTTTTTCTAAGGTGCCTAGAATCTCTGGGAAAGTAGTTAACTTGGAGCTGATGAAAAAGGATCTAGTCTGCTATTGACAGTTTTGCAGAATTCGATGCAGAGTTTCTGTAATTTTGTTGATATAGTCTGAAGCTTAAAGATAAAAGCAGGTTTTTGAGAATTGATTCCTTCTGAAATTTCTCTTATCGCACAGATATGATTGACCTGTTTCTTTCTATTTGTCAATTGCTTAAAATTTTCTCTTATATGGCTTCATGCCTCTTTTGCTGTAATTAGTTCTTGAAGCAGGCCTTCTCTCAATTTATTCTGGTCCTTATTTGGATAGTTTCCATTGAATCCCTTCTCAAAGATCTGGTCGGTAGCTAATATGATGGCTCTGGATTTTTCTCTCCATGCCGAATTTTCAGATGTAACCCCCTTTGTGTTAAAATTCTCAGATGATGGTTTCCTATAATTGTACTGCGTATCAGATTTATGGGATACTTGGCTTTCTGACTGTCAACAGCTAATATGTTGGGCTGATAAAAAGGCTTTAAACACTGATACAAATCTGTATTGACGTACAAAACTGAATGTGCCAAGGCTACAACAAATTGGCAAAATGGTCATCGTGTGGTGGAATATGGAATATTTGTCAGACCTTCTAGAATCTGTTCTAGTAAATCTGAACCTATTGACCAGTATCAAGAGCTCTGGAAAAAGTTAACTTTGGAAAAGGATTTAGCTGGGTTCGATTGATTTGTTAAAGTCAGTTGTGTATTTTGTTAAATTCTTGTAAATCCCTCTGTGTTTGTATTTCTATATTAGAAGGTTTGGTTTTGGCCCCCTTCTAGTATGGATTTTCATTATCAGGAATAAAGATTTTTCTTTTTCCTTCAAAAAAAAAAGGGTCGAAACCCTTTGTGTCGTCGCTGCGTTGGTGAACAAAGAAAAGGGTCGAAACCCTTTGTGTCGTCGCCGCCCAAGGAAACACCGTCGGAGCTCTCCCCTTGCCGTCGGCGATCTTCCTGGCCAGAGCCTTTGCCGTTGCTGTCCACTGCCCTGATCACCACCGGTAGCCCAGCCGTCTTAGCAAGAGCCTTTGTCGTCACTGTCCAGTGCCCAACTCTCCATCCTTCTAGAGACCTTGCTTCCTTGGGCGTATAAGGTATATTAGCTCAGTGAAGCAATTTATTTTTTGTTATTCTCAAATTAATTTCAATTTCTATATAAATTAATCTCAATTAAGATCTAGATTAAACACTTGATAGTCAAATCCCATTGTCTACAAAGTAAGTCTCTAATTTATTTCAATCGCTTAATCCATTATTTCTCAAAAATTCGGCAATTAGTTTTTCCTTGATTCGTGGATATCATGGATATCATTTTAGTGATTAACGTTTTCTACTGGTAGTATATTTGATTTGTTTCTCTTAAACTTAATGTATATATACACTAGGATCTTCATGATTCATTATTTTTTCTCTTCTATTTATTTATGTTTTCAATGCCTCTAACAGTGCAGTGTCATATCACAAATTGTAGGAGATCTTATTTTGATGATAATAGCATTGATAAGGTTGCATTACATCCTAAGAGTCTAGTACATATACTAAAATTACTACATTCTCTCCTTTTCAAGCTCCTACTTTAGTACTAAAATGATATATTGTCATGTTAGATTATTGCCACATGAGAATACTATTTTATGTCTATTTGATTCAGAATGTTTTCGTGGCTACATGGTGATATGCAGAGCTTCGCTACATCTGAATCTGACATTCCCAACAATGGAAGAAAATGGTAGCGAGGGCCAGCTATACATTCCCCAAGTAGCAGATGATCGAACGCCAAAAATTGGAATGAAATTCTCATCACTGGAAGAAGCATTTTCATTTTATAACCAATATGCACGAGAAACCAGATTTAGTGCAAGAATAAATAATAGTAGGAAAAATAAGATGACAAATGAAGTTGTTTGGAAAAGATTTGTATGTTTTAAAGAAGGGCATACGAATCAAATGCGATGGAATAAACATGCAATAGGTGATCAACAGAAAAGGGAAAGAGCACGCGGCGAAGTTAGAACCGGTTGTCAGTCATATATGTCACTTGTTAAGGAACAAACTGGACCTAATTGGATTGTCAAAAACATCATGGAAAGTCATAATCATCCACTCTCAACTCCTTCAAAGGTGCATTTGCTATGCTCACATCGTAATGTTTTCGGTAGCAAAAAAAGCATTGACTCAACATTTTTCTGAGGCAAATGTGCCAACTTGTCAGCAAATGCGATTATTGGAGATAGAATATGGAGGTCCTGAGAGGGTGGGTTGCACAGAAAGAGATATTAGAAACTTTGAGAAAGAACTAAGAGATGAGCAAAAGGGTATCGATGCTGAAACACTAATTGAGTTATTTACATCTGAGAAAGAGAAGAATTCAATTTTTTTTTTATTACGAGACAGACTCAGATAATAGATTTAGCAGGTGTTTTTGGGCGGATCATATATCAAGGACGACATATAGTGTATTTGGAGATGTAGTTGTATTTGATACAACATATAACACCAACAAATATGGGTTGATTTTTGCACCATTTGTAGGAGTTAATCATCATCATCAGACAATTATTTTTTGTTGCGGCTTTATAAGTGATGAGAAAACTGAGTCTTTTGTTTGGCTGCTTAACAAGTTCATAGAAGCAATGCCTAAAGGTGCACCAAATGTAATCATCACTGATCAGGATCCTGCTATCACAAAAGCCATCGCCCAAGTTTTTCCTTAGACAGTGCATCGATATTGTTTGTGGCACATATTGAACAAATTCCCAGATAAATTAAATCCTTTGACATTTCGTGATTACTATCAAAGCATAAAGAATGTCATTGGAAATTCTACAACAACTGATGAATTTGAGAATTCATGGACAGAGGTTATCAAGTGTGCTAATTTAGAGAAAAATGATTGGTTGTCATTGATGTACGAATTGCGACATAAGTGGGTGCCAACATATTTTAGTCATGTATTTTGTGTTGGAATGTCAAGTAGTCAGAGATCTGAAAGCTCACATGCATTTTTTAAGAGGAATATCTCAAATAAGAATTCATTGATGGATTTTATCACTCGTTTCAATAGGGCACTGAGACACCAAAGACATAATGAATTACTTGCTGACCATATTGATCTGAATGAGCATCCCAGGATTAAGACAAACTTGCCAATGGAAATTCAAATGGTTAAACAGTACACAAAAAAGAAATGGATGGAGTTTTAAAATGAAATGAGTGAAAGTCATAGTTATTATGTGCAACAAGCATCTATAGAAGTTGAGTTAGTGGTTTACCATGTGATGAATTTTCAAAGTAGTTCTTCCTCCAAACCAAGGGTCCTCACATACAGAGGGACTACATATCCTGTAGCTGTAGGAAATTTGAGTTCGATGGAATTCCATGCAGACATATGTTAGCTTTTTTTCGTATCAATCAAGTGTTTCATCTGCCTGATAAGTATATACTCAAATGATGGACACAAGATGCAAAGGTTGGAGCAATATATTCCTTGGGAGAGCAAAATTTCGTCAATGATCCAAAAAGGTGTTTGATGTCAAGACACTCAAGGCTATCCTATAAAGCTTCAATATTAATTGATGATGCATCTTTGACTGATGAGGGGACAAACTTCTTGGATGAACAATTTGATTTTATGCACAACAAAATTAAAGAGATGAACATTAGTAAAAAAGCATGCGACGATGGAAGTCAAAGGAAGAAATCCAAGCATGGAGCCCCTATTATTATTGATCCTTCTTTAGTAAGAACAAAGGGATGTGGGAAAAGATTAAAATCATCAAAGGAGAAGACAATCTCAAAATCTCGACTATGTCGTGGATGTGGACATCGAGGTGTGTCACATGATAAGCGCAACTGTCCAATTTTACAGCAAGGGTATGTATAAATTAATTCACATTTGTATTATAATTTTTTTGCAAAGCAGTTCTCTAATGTAATTTATAAATATGATTATGTATCTTACCAGATCAACTATAGATAGTCATCATAACAGCGATGATGACACATATGAAGAAGATTTGGCAGATGTAGTTGGTACTATCAAAGCTTTATTAAATTATAGTGATTGATTGATTGATTGAGAAATTGAAGTTAATAATTTCTTTATTATTGTAGGTTCTAACAACATGCTATAGAATAAATGAAGATTTAACAAACAATGAAGATCAGTAAACAACAAATCACACTGTAAGTAATTTATCCTACAACCTGGTTGCTTATGTTTGTTAAACTGCCTAGTTCCTTATGCTTGATTTTTCACTGCCTAATTGTTTATGCTCATTTCATAGGAATCAGGATTTGGATCTGGGTTGAAGATTTGCACATGAATCTCACTTCCTCTCTACATGTCTATTTGTCCTATGGTTTTTACAAGTCAATTCGATGAACTGAGAGATACGTGAGTTCTGATTAGATGGGCTATGAGATATTTTCAACAGATGTGGAACAAATGGTATTCATGATACTTAACACGGAGCTCTGCTGATCGAGTTTTGGAGGATATATTTCCATCTACCAGTTTCCTTGGTGTGCTTCATGTTGCTGTGCTATCATACCTTAATATACTGGCTTCTTTTTGCTGTGGCTCCATATTAATTCTCACTTACATCTATAATGGCCGAGTATTCTGCATATCCTGGTGTTTGAATCTTGTTTCTATCTAGAATTGTCAGGTGTCTTTTAGTGTAGATCTTCTTTTGTGTTTTCTACCAAATAAAATATGAACTTCCACCTTCTTTGCGTAAATGCATTGCTATAAACATTCTATTTTGCACATGCTAATTGTTTCTTTTTTTGTTGACTTCCTTGCCTGTGATTACATTGCTTTCTATTGGATGCTCTTCATTTGTTTTTTTATTCTTAAGCATTTCTCTTTAGTCTTTATTTAGCCGACCACCCACCCTGGGACATTTGCTTTCTTGTATCTCGTTAATGGCCATCCAAATTTAGTTGATAGAGAGCAAATATTTCAGTGCACCCATGGATTTTGTTCTACACAAAATGCTCATCTGAGGAGTGACAAGAAAGCCCAGGATTAGAAGAAGTGCTAAACCCATACTTGATATCAAAAGAGTTGCTGCACTCATTAACAGCTCTCTTGCAGCAGAGAGTTCCAATACAAAGTTCGAAGAGCAGCATGACGACAACTGTTTTGTCGATGTTTTGGCTGCTGCTATGGGACGAGTTTCCATATCTGAGACGAAGCGAAACAGGATTTTTTGATTCTGGGATGGTCGCCAACATGCAGCAGCTTCTCCCCCTACTCGCCGCCCTCTGCTTGGCCCTCGCCGGCGCCGCTCTGGTCGCCCCCATCTCCAAGATCACCGTCGAAGGCAGCGTTTATTGCGACACCTGCCACGCTGGCTTCGTCACCTCCGCCAGCCACTACATTCAAGGTATGCATATTAGCTTGGACAAAAATCAACAAGGTGTGCTGCTGATCAGTTGGCGACCATCCTTAAGGGAGGGGAAAATTAAGGGAGGAGGGCAATTCGGCGCAGCAGCTGCTCCTCCTTTTATAGCGTAGGTTCCATCCATCCCCCACGGCCACGCATCGTCTGCGCCGCTAAGGGATTAATGACCATCCATTGACAACTAAATTAAATTGAATCCACTATATGTTCTTCTAATTTTCTATACAGAGCTTATCCTTCCAAAGGGATTAAAAGAGAAATTACAACGATGACCATGTGTAATTAAGAAACTAAAACCCCTTTAGATATATTTGAACAGAGGGCTGGAATCCTTCAAGGAGGTGGAGTCGGGATAAGAGAAAAACACACTCGGAGAAATGGATGACGACATGGACGATGAGCCCAGCGTGAGCAGCAAGGGGTCTTCATGGTCTTCGACGCCGCCTCTTGCTCCGATCTCGCGCAGTGACGACGGCGGCCATCTTTTCTCGTCGGCGCCGTGACCAGGAAGATCGGCGACGGAAAAGGCTCTGGCCAGGAAGATCTGCGATGGCAAGGGGAGAGCTCCGACGGTGCTTCCTTGGGCGGCGACGACACATAGGTTTCGACCCTTTTCTTTGTTCGCCGACGCAGCGACGACACAAAGGGGTTCGACCCTTTTCTTTGTTCGCCGACGCACACGAAGAGGTAAGAAGAGGGAGGGGGATTAACCTTTAGTTTCGGAGGGCCGTCGGGCGGCAACAGCGAAGAAGAGCGGCAACAGCGAAGAAGAGGAGGAAGGATCGGTAGTGTCGACGATGGAAGCGCACTAGTAGAATTTCCTTAATTTACTTCGTATATTCACCGAAGTCATAGATAGATAATTACCGAAGTAGACGCACGTGAAGTAAAAAGGGATTATTTTACTTCGTCATATAACCGAAGTCATATCCATGAAAATAGCGAAGTCTTTTACCGGTTCAAACAGGCAAACCGGTTGAGATTTGGACCGATTCTGAAGTAAAAACTTGTCTTTTACTTCGTTGGTTTTGTAAAGTGTCAAAGTAATCGATGATATATAACTTTACAATTTAAATTAATTGTCGAAGTAAAAAAATATCTATTACTTTAGTAGTTTTGTAATGCGATGAAGTAATAGATGATATGTAACTTCATAGTTTACATTAATTGTCGAAGCAAATATATTTTATAACTTCGTCAGTATTTATATTTATCGAAGTATGTAGTATTATATTACTTCATCGTAAACATTTATTGACCGAGTAATCGATTTAAAAGACTTCATTGTTTTATACGACACAGAAGTAATAGATTTGAAACGACTTCACAATTATTAAATTGTGATGAAGTAAATATATTTTTTAACTTCATCATAATTTAAATGGATGAAGTATTTTATTTTTGATTACTTCACCATCAAATTTTATTATCGAAGTAAATAATCATATTTTATTACAATATAATTTTAATTTAATGAAGTAAATATCGATTACCACCGCACTAATTTAATAAAAGAGTGATAAAAATTATTTTTACTTCATTAAAATTAAACAATTATCTATTCAAAATGATGAATATATATCAACGAATCCATCAATGCACAAGTAGATATCCACAAGTATATATAACCAAAATATATATCCACAAGTATATCCAAAATCCATAATGAAAGAACAAAATATGTATCCTAAGTACGCCTCCATTTAGACACCTACATATGAGTAGACAAATTCACTCTATTCACTTCTGACATCATCATATTCGGATTGTTGGTAATATTGATTCTTGATTGTTCCTGCAAAATTTTATGCAAAAATATAAAATGCATTAGATTATTCCAACTGTAATAATTTATCTCAATTATAAACCAAAGCATATAATAAAAAAAATTCTTGCAACATTAACATACTAGGGAACTTATTAGACCAGTTTGCTTATGCTGTAATTAAAGATCAATTATTGCTTCAGAAATTTTACACTTTTTGTAATTGAAGATCAATTGTTGAACATGTGTAGTATGTAGATTTGTATGTCATTCATAGAGGTCGGTATGTGGATCAACTATTGCTTTAGAAAATTTACACTTTTTGTAATTGAAGATCACTGTTGAACATGTGTAGTATGTAGATTTGTGAGAGAAAATTGTGCTGTAAAAACATGATCTAGCAGAATTTTTCCTATCTGTAAAAACAACACGAGACAGTATCAATTGTGCAAAAACTATAAACAAGAACAAACTGCAAACAATTGCACAATGGAATATCACACAAGTATTAATCTTCCAAGTCATATAAGTACTTGCCTTTTTTAATTCTTCTGTCTTTACTAGATTTATTAATGATGGAGAATATCCGAGCATGTGCATACAGAAGGTAAACAGCAGTATTTCCTTGTTCAAATAACATATAGCATACAAAAGATTGAACAATAAAGGTAAAAATAAAAATATACAAGACAAAGAGAATCCATCGGTAACAAAAATATCAGATAACTTTGAAAGCATATTGTTGATGATCATGTATGTTTTGCCAGTTCAAGTGTACAACGATTAAGAAAGCAATCAAAAATCAACAAATAGAAATTTGGTTCATGATATTTTCACAGATCTACAACACCAAGGACTATTGGGTCTTTAGAATGAATTGGATCTAGACAAATTAATAGCTTAAGTTAAAAAAACTTTAAAATTCTATGGAAAAATAACAAAAGGAATAAAGTGATATAAGTACTCAATCAGACCTAGAAACTATATTAGCTTAACAATATAACCATAGGCAGAGTAAAAAATAAGATACTTTGTCATTCAACATCTGATCAAAACTAAATAGTTCGTCAAGCGATTGTTCTTCAGGTCTGCATATCTGTTTGAAAATGATATTAGAAATTACATAGAAAATGAACATACAATTTAACCAAAACCAGACACATCTTGGAAAAAAGAACATACCATTCCAGCATCTGTGCATTTGTTCTCTTAGAAACTGAATCTTTTTAAACTAATTTCACTATTTAAAAATTAAAAGAAAATTCAACCAAAAAGCAATTATCCCCTTCCATACTATTTTACATGGTAACTAACTATCAAGGGTGCCAAAACCACATTTCAAAAGCCATGTTAGATCCAGAGATAGAAAAATGAAAAGGCATTGGAAACACACTTCTTTTCGATGCAATTTAAAATAATGGTGAGTTCAAAATGATAAAAAATATAATTTATTTAAATTGAGATTGGAGCAAAGGCATTGTCATTTTTCACTTTTGCTTCGACAAAACTTAAATACTAAATCAAAGACTTTAATACTTACTTGATAGCACCATAACCAACTGCTTCAGTAGTACTCCGAAGCTCAGCATCTGTCCAATCAGTAATTTTTCCTGTTAAAAAAATGAAAAACATTTAAAATTACAGTGCTAATAAAACAATTGTATTGATGAAAAACACCCGAGCATGGTTCAACGAGACTAACAAGAATCTTAATATACCCATCAATCTATGACTTCGGAGACTTACACTATGAGATCAACATCAATACATCAATACATGTCTGAAAAAATTAGTCACAGAAGTATTTTTTTTCTCATTGATACTTCTGAGATCAACATCAATACATGTCTGAGACAATTATGTTCGATCATTGATAATTCTTGGAAGAAGCAATATTACAAGGGGTAAATTTATGATAATTCTTTGCTAGTACAAGTATTGATAATTCATGCTATATGATTCTAAGGGAAAGAAAAAAAGAAAATTCATTAGAAATTATGCCTAAGAAATTATAAAAAATCCACAGTATTAGAAATTATGCCTAAGAAATTATGCTATATGGATCTCATAATTTCTGAGATCGCATAATTATCAGAAATTATGATACCGTGTATTAGAAAATTCATAAGAAATTATACTATATTTCTGAGATCGCATTATTTTTGATAATATGCCTAAGAAATTATCCACGGATCAGAAATTATCAGAAATTATGCTATATGGATCTTATAATTTCTGATACCTTGGATCTTATAATTTCTTATAAATTGTCCACGGTATCAGAAAATTCATAAGAAATTATGCCACGGTAATCAGAAATTATGCCCTAGGGCAGGAGATGCCAGAAACCATAGGGTAGGAGACTAACCTGGTTGATGAACTGATGGGCGAGCAGGACCGGATCGGTTAGAGACGGCGGCCTCAAGCTTGAACAAAACCCTTGCCTTTTCTTCTCATGGCCAGGAAACCTCAAAGAGGAAGAAAACTAGCGGCGCTGCAAGGAAAGGAAAGAAGGGGGTGGGAGAGGGAAGAAAACTAAAAGGAAAAGAAGAGGGGAAATGCCAATGGAACCGAGCTCGTGGTTGAAGATGTGCGTCGAGGGGAGGGGGAGATGCAAGCGCGACGAAGACAAAAGGGGGCGGCGCGTCGTCGGGAGAAGGGGGAGGTCATCGGGAGAAAGGGGAGGCGTTGTGCGTGATGAAGTTAGGGCTCGATCGACTTGGAGAGTTTTATAAGGATTAATTACTTGAAAAACAAATATAAACATATAATTACTTTAAAAATAAATATAAATCAGTTATATAATTTATTTATAAAAGAAAACATATTTTAGCTTATTACTTCGGTATATAAATTTTTGAATTTTATTTGGTAACTTATTACTTCATCAAATATTTATTATGAAGTAAAATATCAGATAAATTTAATAGTAAGATCTATAATTTTTAAACTACGAAGTTTAAAATGAAATTTACTTCATCAGATTTAGTACCGAAGTTGATTAGCATGTATTACTTCGTTAAAAGATTTCGCCGAAGTAACATGTGGCGAAGTATATTCTTGATTTTCACATAGTGGCGGGGCGGCAGAAGCGTGGAGAGCAGAACAAAGAAAAAAAAACGAACCATAACATAAAAGGAAAATAATATTAAAAAACATCTGATTGGGATTGCTACCGAAAAAAAAGATTATTTGGACCATAACATAAAAGAAAAAAATATTAAAAAACATCTGATTGGGATTGCCACTGTGGCAATTGCGTACGGAGCGCAAAAATTGGGAATGCACCATAACACCTCTGTATATATATATATATATATGTGTGTGTGTGTGTGTGTAAGGGTGAGCAAAAATTTGGTTAAACCGAATTAACCGAACCGAATTAATCGAATTTTGAAATTCGGTTCGGTTAATTCGGTTTTCGTTTTTTTTATAATTCGGTTCGATTTTTCGGTTAAATCGGTTCAATTTCGGTTTTGAGTTTTGTAATTCGGTTAAATCGAATAAAAATAATAATTTAATTATTTTTATTTAAAAATATAATTAATTAAATAAAATCTGGTTATTTTAATTAAAAATTCAAATTAAATTTAAAATTTCGGGTAATTCAGTTAATTCGGTCGAAAATCGAATTAATCGAAATTTTTTCGGTTCGGTTTTCTCGGTTTTTATTGAGAAATTCGGTCGGTTCGATTTTTTGAAAAAAATCAGTTTATTCGGTTTTCGGTTTATTCGGTTCGGTTCAGTTCGGTTTTAACCGAATACTCACCCCTATGTGTGTGTGTGAAAATGATATATTGTGCGTCCGTTTCCAAATATATTGGGATTGATTGGCGCCTCGATTGGGCGCATGCCTCAATATATTAAGGCATGTCTGATCAATTGATTAAGACACGTTGCGATACCTCGAATCAATTCCTGAATTCATTCAAGGCATAGCGTCGTGATCAATTGTGGTCGGATTCCGATTGTAATCTGGTCGGAATCCAGTCTCCTTCCCCCTAGGTTCACCAATCCTCCCGAGTTATAGTTTGGGTCGAGCTAGATGGTCGGGCACACACAGGCGTCTCAGTCATGAAACGCCTCAATCAATTCACCAATTGATTGGAGGCACTAAATCAATTTAGTGCCGCCAATCGATTGGTGAATCAATTGGGATCGGGTGTCACGCACAATTCCACACAAAAGTGTTGCGCCAAATTGATTGGTGAATGGATTAAGACTTGGTGCCTCAATCACCCACCCAATTGAGATTTAGTGCCTCCAATCGATTGGTGAATCGATCGGGATCAAGTGTTACTCACAATTGCACACAAAAGAATCACGCCAAATCGATTGGTGAATGGATTAAGACTTGGTGCCTCAATCAATTGAGGCATGCACCCATTGAGGCGCCAATGGATTCACTTGCTTTGGAGACGGGGGTGCACAGGTGTGCGAGATAAGACACGTAGTAAATTATTATTTGATTCTTTGCACAACCTTATAAAGGCGACCTATGGGCGACGTCCCATCTATTGCGGTAACAAGACAATTTTTAAATTTTTAATCCTCCTCTCTGCATGAACTATAATTTTTCTCTCTCGTACATGCAATCTGATATTGATTATTAGAAACCAACACCAATGTTGATACTAATTTCTATAAATCAGCTCCACTTAATGGTGTTGATTTTCTCAAACTAGCTCCATTGGATGATGTTGATTTGAGAAAATCAGCACCGCATAATAGAGTTGTTTTGAGAAAACCAACTCTACTTGGTGGAGATGATTTAAGAAAACCAACTCTACTTGGTGGAGCTCATTTTCTCAAACCAACTCCACTTAGTGGAGTTGATTTAAGAAAACCAACTTCACTTGTGAAGTTGATTTTTTTTTTTTTAATATAGAGCTGGTTTGAAAATTAGTTCCACAGGTGGAGCTAGTTTTTTCAAATTAGTGATACTGATTTAGGAAAATCAACACCATTTGATGGAGTTGATTTGAGAAAATCAGCTCTACTTGGTGGAGCTAGTTTTTTTAAAATTAGTGACACTGATTTAGGAAAATCAACACCATTTGATGGAGTTGATTTGAGAAAATCAGCTTTACTTGGTGGAGCTAGTTTTTTTCAAATTAGTGATACTGATTTAGGAAAATCAACACCATTTGATAGAGTTGATTTGAGAAAATCAGCTCTACTTGGTGGAGCTAGTTTTTTTTTCAAATTAGTGATACTTGATTTAGGAAAATCAACACCATTTGATGGAGTTGATTTGAGAAAATCAGCTCTACTTGGTGGAGCTAATTATCTCGAACCAATTCCACTTGGTGGAGCTAATTTTTTCATATCAGCTCCGTAACTCCAAAAGTGAAGGTGATTTGGAAATCAACTCCACAATGGAGTTGGTGAGCTGGTATTCTCAAACCATCCCCTTACAACTCTACTTAATGGAGTTGATTTTTTTCAAATCAGCTCCACCACCAGTACCACCGAGTGCTAGTTTATCAAACCAGCACCATCGAGTGGAGTTGAATTTTTACAAACCAGCACCATCGAGTGATAGTTTCTCAAACTAGCACCATTGAGTTGAGTTGATTTTTTTACAAATCAGCACCACGTTGATATCATTATTTTTTTTTACAAATCAGCACTACCTTTGCATGCAAGTGAGAGACAAGCATTTGCATGTAGATGAGAGAGATTAAAAAAATTTCAAATTTATTCACGTATACTAGCCATGTCAAATGTTGCTCGCCGTCGCCCATATAACAGTGTGCAGACTATCAAAATTATATATATAGAGGGAGATATTTTTCTAAAAAAATTGATTAGTAATGAGATAATCAAATTTAATTATAAAAATTTTTGCCCTACTATAATCTATAGAAAGATTTAAGTATTTAAATTCAAGACTAATTGTAAAGTGTGATCAACTACAGAGTGCGATTACACTTATACGTACCCTGGTTCGCTATATTTACACTTCTACCCTTATTATGCAAGGACTCGCCTACCTCCAGAGAAGTGAAGCAGTTCACCGTGCTCAACCTCTGAAACCTAGATTGCCAAGCGAAAGAGCTTTCTCTTTGATTCGATATATTGGCCATATAATTTTGAAGAGATTTATCAAACTAAATTTACAATACACTGTTTAAATAGGAGCCGAATAAAGCTTTGCCAAGATTTATTTATTTAAAGATTAAATTAGATTTGATTGCGATTTTTTTTTAACAAATCTTAATTTTCATTAAAGTTTTGAATTAAGTATGAGTTAAAATCGAATCTAATTGAATTAATTAAAATCAAATTAATTATATTTTTAAATTAACCAAATCGACTGATTTTTTTTAATAAAATCAAATAAATTAATATCGGTTAATTCGATAGAAAACTAAATTAATAATTATGGAGTCAGGGAGATTTAGCAATTCATTTTTTTTTATTTCAGGTTATTTTTAAAGTCAAAATCAAACTGATGAATTAAGTAAATAAATCATTATTTTGAAAAAAAATAAAATAACAAAATTTTTATATTTCATATATTTGTTCGGTTTAATTGATCAATACTCACCCTTTATTTCCTCTAAAATGCACAATTAAATTTATATTTTATAAAAAAAACTAATTGAAAACATCTGTAGTTCGTTAAAAAAATAATTTAAATTATATCACAAAATCATCAATTTAAATTGGTCATTGAATTGGTCACCCTATCAAATAATTTAAATAATTTAAATGGAATAAATTGAATTTTATTAACTGATTTAAAAATAAATGCCAACTTAGGTGGGTTGCGGATCTCGACGACTTGTAGCAGAATTGATAAGGGATGTGAGAAAGGAAAAAAAAAATCCAAAATTGAATTAGATATTATGAGTTTACAGTGATATATGTATTTTACATGGGAAGTTATGAATTTTTTATGTTAATTATCTTGCTAATATGAATATGTGTGAAATTAAAAATTAATTATGAATTTTATTGTATTTTTTTTATAAAATTGTTTATTCATGAGATGATTAAATTTAATGATAAAATGTTTTCTATATATATATATATATATAGACTCGCCTCTTATTTTGAATTTAATTTTATTGAAAATTTTTTAGCTCGTAAAATTATATGGCAGCTCGATCTATTCCAAGAATATGATAGATTTTTGAGGGATCGAGCTGCTCTATTGTAATATATAGAAATATCGGTTTTTTATTGAATGATATAGAAAAGTTTCGAAAATTACTAAATCGTATTGATAAATTTTAAAATGAACAAATTACATACTTATTTCTTATTGTATCCTTAATTAGTCGATTGATTTTTTTACCAATTGAATTGATTTCTCTCTAATCAAAATTTCAAATTTTCAATAAGTTTAGTTGATTATTTTTTTTGTTTTTTAATCCAAGTTGATTTTAAATAAAATTGATTGATAGATCAAACTATTTGGGATTGACATGAAATTAATTTTTTTGTGTTCGGTTAGTTCTCCTAATTATATCCATATACTCAAATATCAATTTAATCCAATATATTAAGAGCAGTGAATTTTTAACAGGAAAGTGATCGAAAAATCTAATTCATGTTAAAAAAAACACTGCTCTTGATACATTGAGTCAAATTGATATTTGAGACACGGATATAATCATGAGAATTAGACAAACATATATGAGCTAGTTTCTTATCAATTAAAGGTCGTTTGATTCATCAGTCCGTTTTGAGATTGATGGACCAAACATCTTCAGATTGACATAAAATTACTTCTCATGTTCAGCTAGTTCTTCTGATTATATCCACACCCTTAAATACTAATTTGTCAAAATATATTGAGAGTAATAATTTTTTGAACACAAATGTGTTTGAAAATAATCATGAAAAGTAGATGAACACATAGAAATTAATTTCGTGTCAATTCGAGGTCGTTTGATCTATCAACTTGTTTTGGATAAAATCGGATTATAGATCAAACATCTTTGGATTGACATAAAACTAGTTATTATGTATTCTTCTAATTCTCATGATTATATTTATATCCTCAAATATCAATTTTACTTAATATTTTGAGAGTAATGATTTTGTTTAACACGAATACGTTCGAAAAATCTAATTCGTGTTAAAAAATTCGTTGCCCAAAATCGACTGATGGACCAAATAACTTTGGATTAATATAAAACTAATTCTTATGTGTTCAGTTCCTTCTCTTGATTATATTTACACCCTCAAATATTAATTTTACCTAATATATTAAGAGCGATAAATTGATATTCATGTCAATTTGAGGTCGTTTAACCCATTAGTTGATTTTGAGTAAAATCGATTGATGGACCAAAAATTCTCGGATTGACATGAAACTAGTTACAATGTGTTATCTGGTTCTTCTGATTATATTCATATTTTTTTATATATTTGGTTACCCTAACTTAACTCGGGTTGATGCACATCAAAAAGGGGGAGATTGTGAGTACCCCAGGTTGGTTTTGATGTGATCAACTGATTTAAGTTAGGTTCTGGTGTGTTTAATCCCTTTGTTTAAGTGTACAAGAATTTAGGAGCACAGTAAGTCAAGCGGAAGACGCAGCGGTCGAGAAGGATGACACGGAGAGGGAGGCGACGGGCTTGGTGCATCCGAGGGACGCAGAGTTCTGCAGAAGAGTACGCTGCTAGAGCGAGAAGGACGCGCGCGACGTCTGAGAGACGAGAAGCCGAGAGGAAAGAGGCTCGAGGGGCGAAAGGTCGGAGTCGGGTTCGGGTGAGCCTAACTCTGGTTGCCAGAAATTATCCAAGAAGACCAGAAGACAGGTTGGAGAATGGTCAGTGGTTGCTGACCAAAGCAGCCACTGTTGGGCGTCCGTGAGTATACGAGCGCCTGGGCTGTCGGGCACACGAGCACTCGGGCGCCCCTGTGATATCAGGCGCCTGAGAGGTTAATCCTAGCCGTTTGCGAACGTTGCTTTCTGGATAAGCGTCAGGCCACGTGTCAGGCGGCCAAGAGCTCTCAGGCGCCCTATAAGTGCCACGTCAGCAAACGGATAACTCCTACCGGGGCTATAAATAGACCCTTTGGAGCTCAGTTTCATTCATTCCATTCAATTCTAAGAATTAGCAAATTAGTGTTGTGTAATCTTTTTTTTCTAAGCTTTTCACGTGTAAGAGACTTCTCCGCCTGAAGGAGTTTTATTCAGAAGAATCGAACTATATTCAGCCTTGGATTAGTAACCTTCTTGGTTGTAAATCAAGTAAAATTCGTTGCCTCTTTATTTACCATTTGTTTTATTTATTTATGTTATTTGTGATCTAACTAATATCTTTGTTAAGTCAAAGTAAAAGATTGAGTTTTTTTTTTCAGAGGTTATTTATCCCCTCTTGTTAATCTTCTGTCACTCTTAGATTGATTAAGGATAAAATAAAAAAAATGAATATATGATTTGATATTTTAAAATATACTTACACGATTTATTAATTTTTAAAAAATTTCAATGTGGTTTTGTAAGGAGTCCTGGAAAGATCAAATATACCTTTGGTTCGCTGTTAGACCGAACCGAATACAGCATTATCCGGTTCAACGTGGTTGGATTGTTTACCACTGCCTTGTCATCCCTTTGAAGTAGCTTTGAACGTTTTACGTGTCGTCTGCTACCTCCCTCCGCTTCCACCGAATTCGTTCGACTCGTCGATCCGCGACTCCCTCGCATTCTCTCCAACTTAATTTATTTGACTCCGACTCCTCGCTTCAGGGCCATGGTCTCCTTCTTCAACATCGGCTTCTTGGTAATCAGACCACCCTTTCTCTTGTGAATTGTGATCGTATCAGATCTCAACAAATTCTAATCCTTTTGACTCTTTTTCTCGCTTGTGATTTGATTCACACTTGTGCTCATTGCCGTGTGGCGCATAGTTCTCTTGGATCGCCTTTTGACTCTGAAAAATCTAAAAAAGTTATGCTTTGAAATGTGTTTTTTACCTACTATAAAATGGATGTAAAAGGAGACACCGACGATGCGGTTGCATTGCATCTGTGGATCTGGGGATTGATCTCCTCGCTCGTTTTTTGACTTTGAAAATCTAAAAAAATGTTTTTTGGGTTTAAAGTTTTGTTCTTTACCTACTCGGAAATAGGTAGAAAAGGCGATGCCCGGGAGGTGTTTGTTGCATTGCTACACTGGAGCTGGGATTGCTAGTGAATATTCATTGCTATTAGCTTTACTACTATAGGTTGTGTCGGTCACAGAGGAGGGCAGCGGCGGCAGCGGTTGGGAGAGGAGGGAGAAGAGGAGTAGCAGCGAGAGCAGGAGTGGAGAAGATGGCGCAGGAATATTCAAACGCAACAGTTGGTGGCGGGGTGGAGGATATGTACGGCGAAGATCGGGCTACCGAGGAACAGCTCGTCACTCCGTGGACCTTCTCCGTTGCAAGGTCCGATTCTATCACCTACCTACGCTCTGCGTTTTGATACTTTGAACATGCTATCAAACTCTGACAACATCGTCGCTTGTTCTCAGTGGATATAGTCTGTTACGAGATCCGCACTACAACAAAGAGCTAGCCTTCACGGAACAGGAAAGAGATGCTCACTACTTGCGTGGACTTTTGCCTCCGGTAGTTGTGAATCAAGAGCTCCAGGTCGGTTTCTCTTTCTCCTTGAAGCATTATTCTTGATCTGAAAATCTCATTTTATTTCATGTTAAAAGTCATTATCATTCCACAGGAGAGAAAGTTTTTGCAGACCCTTCGTCAATACACCGTTCCCTTACAGCGTTACATGGCGATGATGGACCTTCAGGCTAGTGCTTTACTCCAAAACTTTTTTATTCTATCTACCGACATGAATTTTGATGCATCGATCCTGTGGATCTTACACTAATGCTTTCCCAATCATCAGGAGCTAAATGAGAGGCTGTTTTACAAACTTCTGATCGACAATGTTGAGGAGTTGCTTCCAGTTGTGTACACACCAACAGTAGGTGAAGCTTGCCAGAAGTATGGGAGCATCTTTCGACATCCACAAGGTCTTTATATCAGTTTGAAAGAGAAGTATGTCCTTGCACGTTGCTCTGTTTCTAGTTATAATCTTTTTTCCTTTTTGTAATTGAGGATTGTCATCTTTGTCAGAGGAAAAATTCTTGAGGTGCTGAAGAACTGGCCCGAGAAGACTATTAAAGTTATCGTGGTTACAGATGGTGAACGTATTTTGGGACTAGGAGACCTTGGATGTCAGGTAAAAGTTCTATTTATGTAGGATTCATTGTTATCCATCTCTATTTTTTTAGTTTATTACACCTGATAACTGTGATTGGATCAGGGTATGGGAATTCCTGTGGGCAAACTTGCTCTTTATACAGCTTTAGGAGGTCTTCGTCCGTCTGAAGTAAGCAATGTTGTGACAAATTATAGTTTCAGTTGCCTTGCTTCTAGTCTCGACTTTTGTTTGAGTTTGAGGTCATAGTGTCAAACGTTCCTGTCTTATCCGCTAGTATTTCTTGTTGGTATTCTAATAATTGGCACTCCGGCTACAGTGTTTACCCATTACAATTGATGTGGGGACAAACAATGAAGAGTTACTAAACAATGAATTCTACATTGGTTTAAGACAAAAGCGAGCTAGAGGCCAGGTTAGTTGCCATACATCCTGGAGATTGCTGTAAAAGTTTTAAAGATCATGTATTCTCAATGCTGTTAATATTTATGATGTTTTAGGAATATGATGACCTTCTCCATGAGTTTATGTGTGCTGTTAAGCAACAATATGGTGAGAAAGTCCTAATTCAGGTACATGAATCTATCAAAGTCCATTGGTGACCAAAATTAGCGTGAATAATTTCGTGCTTTTTTTTTGGATCACTGTTACATTTCATTTTTTTAATGTTTACAGTTTGAAGACTTTGCCAATCATAATGCATTTGATTTGCTAGCAAAATATAGCAAGACCCATCTCGTCTTTAATGACGACATCCAGGTTACAGAATTTTTACCTTTCCACTGCAGCTTATGCATAAAATTGGTGTTCTTCCTGCCATTGTCTTGTTGTGTATTGTTTTTCTGTTAACTAATGGGTAGTTAATTATTTGCAACGTCAACAGGGAACTGCCTCTGTGGTTCTTGCTGGACTTGTTGCATCATTAAAATTGGTTGGAAAGACCTTAGCAGACCATACCTATTTGTTTCTTGGGGCTGGAGAGGTAAGTATCTCCCACTTTTCTAGACTTACTTTAATGATCATCAAGTTGTGTTTGCCCTAACTATTTAGGGTTAGCGACAATTACCTTAATCCCTCCCTTGAATTATATGCATAAACAATAACAACGAATTTGTGAAGAATGAACGTCAATGTTTCCATTGCCAGAAACGAAAGAAGACATTAGCACCAAGGTTTCTTAGTGATTGATAAAATTATGATATTCACTACCATTGACCACTCAATGAGCATAGTAGAAACAGCCTTTTCGCAGGAAGAAAACTGAATATGCAGTATCATACTGAATCTGTAACTAGTTGGTCTCCTAGATGAATTGTAGCTAAAATGTTCGTGGATTATGAGAAGTGCTGCAGTCATTGATTAACCAAAGTGTGAGTTTAAAATGATTTAAGATAATTTTGTCGTAATAAATACAAACCCAAATATGAACTTAATCTCATTTTTTCAGATTGGAGGCCTACTCTAGTGTGCCTATGATAGCAATTGGGTCTTCATCATATTTCCTCATGTTTTGAGCCACTTTCCAATGTTTCAGTTTTTTTTTCCTTTTTGATAGGCTGGTACTGGTATTGCAGAACTGATTGCTCTCCAGATTTCTAGACAGGTATTATGATTAAAACTCACATAACTATATCTCTTTCTTTTGCCATTGACCTATATTATTTGCTCATTCACTGTTCTTTTTTGATTTATTATTCAGAACAGACCCCGATTGAAGAGAATCGTCGAAAGATTTGGCTTGTTGACTCAAAGGTAGCATAGAAAATTACATGATTATCTTTTGTCTAACATTACTCATTCACTTTCTTGATCTTTTTCAGTTATGCTTTGATGCCTACTATCTATGATCTTAATATGCAGGGACTGATTGTTAACTCCAGGATGGAATCTCTACAACATTTCAAGAAACCATGGGCCCATGAACACGAACCGATTAGCAACCTTCTTGATGCTGTTAAGGTATGAAATCACTTGAAAATGAGGCGGCATCAGTGAACTCGCTTGAAAATGAGGCGATGCTGACACATTGTCACACCTTTTTGCCCAAAAAATGAGTGATATCATTGATTCTCGCAGGCTATCAAACCAACTGTGCTTATAGGAACCTCTGGAGTAGGAAGGACTTTCACACAAGAAGTAGTTGAGGCCATGGCTTCATGTAATGAGGTATAGCATGTTCTCCACAGAGCCAGTTTTTAGGGTCCGTCATTCTACTTGCTTGATTTGATGATGGAAGTAATAGTCAAGTTGCAATTCACAAATTTCAGAAACCTCTTATTCTTGCTCTGTCAAATCCGACCTCGCAATCCGAATGTACTGCTGAGGAAGCATACACTTGGACTAAGGTGAGAACTGTTTTTTATGTTATTCTAGGTATCAAAGATAGACATCTCAAAATTGTCTTTGATCCATAGGGCCGTGCAATTTTTGCCAGTGGAAGCCCATTCGATCCGGTTGAATATGAGGGGAAAACTTTAATATCTGGCCAGGTCCGAACTTGTTCCTCCCATAACATTTAGACAATTACACTAATTGGTTATCAGCTTCAAGAAGCATGCTGAATAACGTGTGCGAATACCCTTTCAGGCAAACAATGCTTACATATTTCCAGGTTTCGGCCTTGGTTTGATCATGTCAGGAGCAATACGCGTGCATGACGAAATGCTTCTTGCAGCATGTAAGTAAAAATCAATCACACAACTATCCTTCCTACGATACTAAGGATAAATTTCTATTGCTTTAGATGTGGTTAAGGATCCAATGTTGGTGAACATTTTTTGGTTTAGATGAGAATTTCATTCTAAACTATTCTTCCTGAGTACCGGCTAGAAATATTTTAGTTCTCTGGTTGCAAAAATTTAATACTGCTAAGAGCTGCAAATGATGTAAAGATAGTCTAGACAAACATAGCTTGATAGTAATTTTTAAAAGACATCAATATGAAAGTTCAACTACTTTGTTAAATGTGGTTTAAGACTTGAGTTAGTTTATATTCCTCGGCTTTAGATAAACTGTGATCGTTTAGGTCCAAAGAAACTTTTATGTTTTTCTCTAGTTCACAAAATTCAACTTTCGTTTGGAATATTTCGCAGCGGAAGCTCTAGCCCAACAAGTGACACAAGAGAACTTCGATAAAGGATTGATCTATCCGCCCTTCAAGAACATCCGAAAGATATCAGCACAAATTGCTGCTAACGTGGCTGCGAAAGTATATGAACTGGGTGTGTTCTTTTTTCTAAATGGATACTATGCTTCATGCGATAGGAACCTACTTAAAACAAGATTTCTTCCTTACTACCATCCTGTTATGTGTTCTTTTAGGTTTGGCTTCTCGCCTTCCTCGCCCCAAAAACCTGTTGGAACACGCAGAGAGCTGCATGTACATGCCAACATATCGCAGCTACCGGTGAATTCGTGAGGATTTTCAGAAAAGATATGGATCCAGGATTTGATTCCAAGTTCTCAAACAATAACACTGAGGTTCTTGCTTAATTTATCAGCTGAGTTAGCTGCCATTGTTCAGTTAATACAGAAAGTTTTCAGTTTCCTTTGCTATATACATAATCAAGCAATTTAAAAAATAATAGAAAATAGTCAAAGATCATTTATTTGAGCACATTTAGTGGCCTTAAACTAGAAACATAATTGAAGCTAATCCTCATGATCATCATCAACTCCTCTTAATCCCTGTACAAGCAGCTTGTTCAGTTGGTCCCTCTTCTCCACCTCCTTCCTCATCTCCTCCCCTGTCTTAATCACTTTCTTGCCCTACAAAAATTCCACTCAAAACTTATCTTAACTCGGAATTAAATTAACATAATTATTAATAAATTTACAGTAAACCTGAGTGAAGATGCTTGATGCTTCCTTTGCTTGCTTGGTTTGGATTATTTCCACTGCTTCTTCCTGAAAAATAAATCATAAAAATTATTAAAAAAAACTATGTAGATGATGGAGAAAATATATGAAAAATATTACTCGAGCATTAGTTAAGGCTCCTTCATGGAGTGTCTTAGGCTCCATCTCAATGGGGCAGCCAAATACTCTATCCATCTATTTTCTTGTATATGGTTTGTGTTATATTTTGGATGAATTAATCAAAATAAATATGTGTATATATAAAGGAGGAGAAATAATCACGGGCCAAAAGATAAACTAAACACGAGAATTGGGGTGCTTGTTTGGTGGCTCTATGCAACCTTTATGGTGAGAGCATTAATTAATATGTTTATAATATTATCTGGTGAATGAGCAAAAATCAATTAAATGATGTCCCCAAATTATACAAATCATGGATTAAAAATAATAATAATAATTAAAAAAACGTCTCTCATTAGATATTTTATACTTAATTTTTTTTTAATTAGCATTGTTGTAGCAAATTATCAAATAGCTACTATAATGTAAAAAACTTAATTATTATAATATAATCAAAATTATTATTTAATAAATATTATTTATCAAATAATCTTTATCAATTTGATCATTGTTTAACTTTGATCAAAATGGTTGTAAATTGATTGAAATGTTGTAAAAGTGATTAAGTAGCTACTAGGATAAATCTTAAATACTAAATCTTAAATCTTAAAAATATTTGAATTCTAAATTTTAATATTATTATATCAAAATACTCTTTATTAACTTAGCCAAAATTAATTAATTTCATCAAAATTAATTTAAAATAGTTGCAGAAACTTTTAATAGGTGATACATAGTTGTAGAATCTACCAAGTAGATATTATAATAATATTACATGATTTGTTACACATTCTAGCAATTATAAGGTGGCAAGATGATTCGTTCGTTTCTAGTTTCGCCAACCCAGTCCAGGGTTAACATGACACATTATAGCAATTACAACTATTACATGTTGTAGCATGTCGTAAAAAAAAATGACTCGCTTACCCAAACGTTCCTCATTATCGGGTTCATAACGAGATAAAAAAAGTAAATCATACTTAATGAGAGAGATTTTATTCCTCGAAGATAATTTTCTTAGAGATTTAATCTTTATTCTCATGTGATAATCTATCACCTACATACTAACTAGACTATATCCATTGAGACGAGTACATGTTATAGTAATAGTTATGACTAATACCACATGTTATAGTCAGTCATGGTCGATCAACTGCGACAAGATTATTAAAAGTAAGGATTTCTTAAAATAAATACATCTTGTTGTTTTTTGTAAATGTTTTTTTTTGATAATTTGTAAAAATTGAACCACCCAATTATTTATTTATTTATTTATTTTTATCCTTTTGAATGGATTAAAAATGCATTATATTTACTTGTAGTAAAGGAGGTGCAAATGGCCTTATCTAATTATTAATTAATTAATTAAAATAATTCAATTTAATTGAGCCATCAAATTAGCAGACCATAATGCCAGCTGGCACAGATTTCCGACCGTTTGTCCAATTCAAATCATATTTTGGCCGTTGCAACCCATCGGCCGCCTTCGCAATCTAAATTAAGCTATTTAGCAGCTACCCCCTCGCTTTCTTATTATTATATTATTACTCCATCTCTTCTTCTTCCTCATCCCCCTTTGAGCTCGAAGCCATGGTCTCCAAATACTCAACCAGAGGCTCCTCCCGCCGCAACCGGAGCCCCGTCCCGAACCACTCCTCCGGAGGCAAGAGGAGTACCCCGCGCTCCTCCCCTTCGCCGGTCAAGGCCGCCATCGCGCGCTCCGTCCGCTCCTGCCGCCGCCGCCTCGCCAAGCTCTTTTCCCATCTCGCAGTCCTCGGCTGCGCCTCCCCTAGCCCCCACAAGCTAGGATTCCGCCGCCTTAGCTCCACCCCTACGAAACCCCTCCTCCCTTCTACGCCGACAGTCACGGCGGCGGCGAGGCTTCCGCCCCCTTCTTTCCCCGAGAAAAAAACCGTCTTTTTGGACCTCGACGAGACCCTAGTTCACTCCCGCACCGACTCCCCGTCCGATCGCTACGATTTCTCCGTCCACCCCTCGATCGACGGCCGCGTCGTGCCCTTCTACGTCCTCAAGAGGCCGGGAGCCGACGAGCTGCTCCGCGCCGCCGCCGCGGTGTTCGAGGTAGTGGTGTTCACCGCGGGGCTGAGGGAGTACGCCTCCCTCGTGCTCGACCGCCTCGACCCTGCCGGCGATCTCATCGCTCACCGCCTCTACCGCGACTCGTGCAGGGAGATGGAGGGGAAGCTGGTGAAGGACCTCGCCGGGGTCGGGCGGGCCCTCGACCGGGCGGTGCTGGTCGACGACAACCCAAACGCCTACGTCCTCCAGCCGGAGAACGCGCTCCGGGTCACACCCTTCTCCAACGACCTCGGCGACCGCGAGCTCTCCAAGCTGATCAAGTTCTTCGAGGTAGCGGCCCTCTTCGAGGACATGCGCGACGCCGTGGCTTACTACCGGTCGGAGTTCGGAGGTCACAAACCGCAACCAGTGTGATTGATTCGGGACCTTCCTCCACGATCGCCAATTGCAGAAAGCTCAATCGATTGCATCAACCGAACAACCTTCAGGATCTTCCTGAACGCTCTGTTCGTCCGTAAGAAGGTAATCTTTGGATGCATTTCTCAATTTTGTTGAAAAAAAAAGAATCTTCTTTTGATCCATTTCTATGCTGTTGGATGTGAAAATGTTGATCGCAACTTTCGTAAGCAAGCAATTCAGAATTTCTCTCCTTTTTCTCAAAAAAAAATTGTCTTCCAAGATGATATTTTGATAATGCTTTGGTTCTTCATCAAGCCTTTTCTTCTATGTTTCTAGAGACTGTTGTAACAATTTAAGCGGATGGAGAAACAAAAATTTGGAATCAAGAAAAGATTGAATTTTGATTCAATCTCTTGGAGAAATAAGAAATTGGTTATCCCACGGACGGACGGACTATCATGAGATTTGAGATCAAATCTTAAATTCTAACGAAGTCAAGTATTTTTCCGAATTAGTTAGTCCGTGATTTATTAAACATCTAGCGGACTTATTACAGGATCAATTTAGACCGGCTCTTGTTCATTTAGAAAACGCAATTCAAGGAGCTATATCTGGAGCAATTCGTCATAAATTGATATTGACTCCTAAAAATTTGGTAACTTCAACTTCATTAACGACCACTTATGAATCATTTTTTGGCCTACATCCTTTATCTCAAGTTTTGGATCGAACTAATCCATTGACACAAATGGTTTATGGGCGAAAATTGAGTTATATGGGTCTTGGAGGATTGACGGGTAGTGAGTTTGGAAACTTTTAATGAGATGGAATTAAATTAATATTAGAATTTGAATTCTATCAAAATTAAAATTGAATTTTTATGTTTAAAATAGGTCCGTAAATAAAAAAATTAAATTTTTACATCAAATCATTCCATCAATTTTAATTTCTTAATTTTATTAAATTTTAATTCTTATGAAAATTTAATTTTTTTCATTTAAATTGCTTTTCATGACTTTCCAACGCAGCAGCGTTACTTTTCAGATGAAAAAACGCGCCTTTTGATTTTCCAAAGGACGCGACTTTTTTCGTTCCTCGAACTGTCGCCTTCTTCTTCTTTTTCCGTTCCACTGCTCTGTTTTCCGACGACTCTTTCTTCGCCATGAAGTTCTCATCCGACTTGCCCACCACCGCAACTCCTCGCCGCAAGAAGCTCCGGCGCCGTGCCCTCCCCGCCTCATCTTCCGCTTCCCGTGACCCCCGAGAAAACTCCTCCCCTCCTTACTCCGCACCATCTGACTCTGCTTCCGACGAGGACGAGCGCGAAAACGACGCCGCCTCCCGCTCCCAACTCGACTCCTACTCCTTCTCTGGCTCCTCCTGTCCCCAGCCTTCCTCCGCCTACGTCAACGTGGCGCCGCTCCCCGTCTTCCGCGGCGAGGCCTCGGAGTGCCCCGTCGCCCACCTCGCGCGATTCGACCGCGTCTGCCGCGCCAACAACGCCACCGACGTCGGCACCCTCGTCCGCATCTTCCCCGTCACCCTCGACGGCGACGCCTCCCTGTGGTACGACCTCGCGGTGGAGCCCTGCCGGCCGCCTCTCCCATGGCCGGAAATCCGCGCCGCCTTCCTCCGGACATTCACCCGCCCCGACTTCGCCGACCGCGCGCGCGCCGAACTCATGGGTCTGGAGCAGAGGGACGGGGAGGGCGTCAACGCCTACCACCTCCGCCTGCAGTGGATCCTCCGCAAGTGGCCCGACCACGGCTTCCCGGACGCGCTTCTCAAGGGCATTTTCGTCGACGGGTTGAAGGAGGACTACCAAGATTGGATTTTGCCACAGCAACCGGCGACGTTGGCTGACGCGGTGAAGTTGGCGCTGAGCTGGGAGCAGGCCCGGAGCATGCGGGAGGCGAGGAAGGGGAACGACGGCGCTGCGTCGGTAAAGTGCGGATTTTGCGACGGTGGACACGAGGAGAGAGACTGCGAAGTGCGGAGGAAGATGAGAGATTTATGGTTGAGGAACAAAGACGCGTCGCCGGCAATGTCGCCGGCGATGAGCATTGTGAGAAGGGAAGGAGGAACCGAGGAAGCGCTTGCGAGGACAGGGAGCATGAAAAGAGCAGGGCAATGCCAGTGCTGGAAGCATCAATGCTGGAAGAAGCTCGAGAGGAGTAACAGTAACATCGCAACTGCAACTGATACAAACGCAAATGCTGAATGAGATCAAGAACTAGATCTAACCAATTCATAGCATGAATACAAAACTCTGTTTCTTTTATTTCTTCTACCAATTTTTTGCTGTTTGTTCGGACTCTATAGTGCATTTGAAGGCTTAAAATTTCAAGCAACGTTCATTGAAAGGAAACAATTGGATTCTAAAAGAAACAAGCAACATTCATAATCCATCACCTGGTGCTCGAAATTGATCTCGAGACCAAATTGGCGGCGGAAGTAATCTAACAGCATAAGTATCTCGCTAGATTCAGCTAAATTTCTGCACCTATCAGAGAAATAAGATTAGCTACGGAGAGGTTGCAAAGCAACAGCAATAAACAAATAAATCCGAGCATCTGAGCTTCTGAGCTTCTCAATGTTTGCTCATGTACTTTCGAGTAGAACAAAGAAATGAAAAAAGGACCAGTGTTGTGTTTCTCAGCGGTTATGGATGGGGAATCAGTTTGAAGCCGCTTGCGCGGCGTGTGGCCTCACTGGCGTCTTCGAAGGACTCACCCTGAATACAGACACGCGTGCGCAAAGAGTTAGGTTTTTACTACGAAGTTTTGTTGTGTTAATTTTGAGATAGGGGGGGATGATCTTGCCTGACAGGAAGATCTCCTAAAATCCTGCCGCTGCAGCTCAGAGCAACAATGGCACTTTCCGCCTGCAATTCACAAAAATTCCTCAGTTTTGTTGTGGATTCAACTTTGTGCAGGAAGACATATTGAATCATGTAGAAACATGGAATATTATGGTTTCTTCTTGAGATCGAAAGAATCCGTAGGTCGAGAAATGTCTGAAACTAGAAACAAAGGTCCATCTTATTTCGGTTATCATTCCTGAACCAAACTCAGTTAAGGTAAAATTTATTTTTCTGGATATCTAATCAATCAATTACTGGTCAAAGTTAGCTAAGTTGTGCTATCATCCAACTATTACACAGATTGAAAAAAAAAATAGTTGATGACAATTACCCAAACAAACTCTATGAAGGCAATACATGTTGAGTGTACACTATCACCAAGAAATCTCAATCGAGAAACCTGCACTCAACAAAATTCACATAGTAAGATACTATTAAACACACCATTTCACCCAATTTACTCACAAATTGCTCATTTAGGGAGTGGTATGTACCTCACCGCAGAGTCGTTCAAAGAAAGTTTTGACATCTGTTTCAGTAACCTGCAAAAGGATAAGAAATTGAAGGCTTAAGATTATTAATGATCCATCAATAAGAATAATATAACTATTTGCATTCAATTTGTTTTCCCATATCAAAAAATCTGTCTACCTTCTTATCAATGTTTGTACAATAGACTGTCCTCACAACCATTTCCTTTTCATTCTCAGACTGCGAAAAAGCCTTATAGTTAGAGCTACCGGAAAAAATAAAAGTAATAAAGTGAAGGAGCATAGATTTAGTTTTATTTATTTGTTGAGGTATTCCAAGCAGGCTTTTAAGTAGACGATCGAAGTGTATATTATGCTTACTCTAGGAAGAAATTCCGGATTCACTGGCAGAATTGCAGTCTTTGAAGGTAAGACTCTGACAGGGTAGTAACCTAACACAGTTCCCCCGAGGTTCAGTGCTGCTCTTGCACCATCTTTGAGAGAAAAATGGAACTTGAGGGCATTAGACGTCTAACACATGAATACCCAAGAAGGCGATGAATAATTGTTGAACTTACCCTCGTTATAGAACTCTATAAATGCAAATCGAAGAATTGAATTGGTATCGCCACAAATTCTGCAATCAGCTACCTTCAGTGGAGAAAAATGTACATATCATTGGAAAAAAGAAATTGACAAAAATAATAATAAAAATATTATGTGCTTCCACATGGAATGAAAAGAGATTGAGGTGAATCATCCATTAAGTGAGAAACTAACATAAAACAAAAAAGAAAGCCTTTTACTTAATGCGTTATTAGCTGAAATACTTGCGAAGTCACGATCTGAAATAAGGGGGGATACTGGGAGTTCAATACAATTCACCCATTTAAGCCATTTAACTATTTGACATATAAGTATCATGTTCTACAATACAAAAAAGAATTAGAAAGAATACTAATAAAAGATGATTAACTGAGAATAATAGTTTTGACATTGATGAGTTAGAAATAAGTTCCAAATGTAATTTTAGTCAACTGAGAAACCAAGTTAAAAGAACAGACTTTAATTTTCACAAACCTCAATGGATTTGAAGGGATGTTTGACAATAACATGATAATACTAGTTAATCTAAAGGAGAAATTATTTGACAAAAACTTGGATAAGAGGGAGACAATAGAAGCAAGCTTGTCACAAGTTAAGACCATTCTATTATGCTAAGCAGCCACAACATACTTAGATAACGAAATATGACCCAGGATCCATCAAAATTATTAATACCCCAAACAGTGTTAAGCCATCAATAAAAAAAACTTCTAATATCATTTCAATAACTTTCTAAACATTACAGATCAAATAACATACTTGTCCAAAAGTAGAAAATATTTCAGCAAGCTTCTCTTCAGTTACCTGATACATATCAATAGATAATCTTATTAGAATGGCCAACATAGATAAAGTATCACACTATTAATTGTAGAAGACTTGCAATGTCATCCAGATTAATGTAACAGGAAGTTGGAAGATCCAACCCAACAATATTTTACTCACGAGGCGATCAATGTCAGATACATATACTGTTCGCTTAATGCTGTCCTCCCTTTTAGCCCCTCGAAGCCTATTGTTCAGTCTTTTCTTGCCCTGGCCAGAGCCATTTCTCCTCTGCAAAATAAAGATAGAAATCGAATTCACATATTTCACACAAAGATGATGCAAGGATCACATTTATACTCCAAATCCAAGTTATCTTTTCAACTAGAACAAGACCAAAGGCCTATATCAAGGTACTAGACGCATACAAGGTATATATTTATTAAGAGAAACGCAATAATTAAGGTAATGTAATTTAGCCAAAGAAGAAAGAACCAAAGAAATTACTCTACGATTAGGTTGATTATTCGATGATCCATCACTGCTGGAATCCTTTCTACTACCAGTGTTACTAATCGGTCCATAATTGTAATAGTAATCACCGGACGCCACGAAAACGGGGGCATCGGCGGAGAGTTGGCTGTCAGATTTCCCGCGGCCATCGCCGGCGGCAGAAGCATGAGACGAAGGGACGAACTCCTTGGCGAAAGGGTTTAATTTGGAGAGCAAATCAACCAGCCTATGCACGTCCCTCTGGTAATCCCTATCCGTTTCCTCCGCCAACGCCGCCGGTGGCGGCGACTTGCGATGGAGCAATTGTTCGTCGGACCCGATCGCCTTCTCGGCCACGGCCGCCATCCGCTTTCCTCTCAGAGAAACAAAAAGATTATCCCAAAAGAGCACAATAGCACCTCGATAACCGATCAAAGGAAACAAATTTCGATCGGGAGAGCGGATGAAACGAGGAGACAGTGCAGAAAATATCAGCAAAAAGCGATCTTGATCGCCATTGATATGGGCTTCAACTGCGCCTCGCTTGTTCTTGTGGGCTTGGATGGCAAAATAAGGAAGGCAGAGAACTTGGTGATGTGTCGAAGAAGCATTAAAGTAGTGGTTTATAAATATGATAAATTTTTTAAATCTTCACTTTGCCCCCTCGCCTCCAATAAGTTTGCTACCTTTTATATTTCGCCACTTTTCTAAATTTCATCAATTGTACAATTTAGCCCCCACACTTTAAAAAATCATACCATTTCGCTCCTTCGCCTTAACCTCATTATTTGTAAATAGTGTCATTTTGCAAGAGGTTAGGAGTAAATAATAAAATATAAAACACTAGGCAGTCGAATGTAAGGTGAGTAAATAAATACGCATGTATTTTTAAATACATATTCACCCTTTCAAAAAATTAATGTTTAAACTTACAAATCCTTCGTAAATTAATATCATTAATTAAGATTGCAAACCAAGAAGATTCTTATTTTTAACATTTTCCTCATTTTACAATTTTATTTTATTTATTTTCCACATTTAAAATGTGAATATTAATGAAAGATCAAATTGAAAATTAAGCGCGTTTGAAAGATAAGGTCGATAAAAATTATTTTTTATTATTTTAAGAAATAAAGAATTCCTAATGGCATTTATGGAAGATTTTAATATGCAAAATAATAATATATTCATATATATAATGGGAAGAAAACCTACAAAACATAATAAAAATAGCACACATAAATAAATACCTTTTGAATTTAATCATCTATGTATATTCAAATATTTTTTAAAATTACAATCAAATGTGAAGATAAATATGTAACATGAAGAAGAACTTAAATAAAAGAAATGTTTTTTTAACCAAAACTATAAGGGAGAGGAATTTTATTTTTATTATTTCATTCAATAAATTTTAAAAATATTCTTTTGAGAAGATATATATTGTTTTATTCTCCATGTTAAATAAGGTTAGGCAAAAATTTTAGCCATCTAAAATAACTTATAATCATTCTTAATCCATGTAATACAATCCATAAATTGATTAGGAAGGAGAGGAAGAATGTTTTTTCAAACTGATTAATTTTATAAAATATTTTTATCGATCACAAGATAAATAAAAAAATACTCATAATATTCATCTAAGCGGTCAACTTTTTTAGATTTATTATCTTGTTGAAGGAAAATATTCATCGCCGTAATTAGAATTAAATTTTACATATCCGATTAACTATTTGAATGACCTATAGTAGCCTTAGATACACTCCTAGGGTTATCTGGAATGGATAGAGGTTGATTTTTAAGATGTCACTGTATGTGATAGTTCTGATTACGTATCTTTCATTTATATATCTATTGAATTTTTCTCTATCGATATGGGATAGTTACGTAAAGGATCGTTAATATGACGATTTTAATTTTAATTTTTTTTTATAGTAGGCTTGAGTAGAAAGAATGCCTGTAAGTTTTGGCATTGTTTGGTATTGAGTACTTTTCATCATTTATTAATGGAGCAATTTTTTGTTCTTCTACTTTTTCTTTTACTCTTTCTAGTTCCAGTTTAATTGTTTTAATTACTTTAAAAAAAATCTCATAATTCGATTTTTCTTTTCAGCTTTAAGAATTTGTTAAATTATTTTCTTATAAAATTGTATCACTCGATTAACTTTAGAGTGATAATTCATGATAAAATGGGTGCTAAATGATATTTTACATCCGCAATTCATCACTTTAGCCCTAGAGTTTTCTAAATGTTCGCTTAACCTTTCAAAATTTGATAAATTATTCTTCATCAACTCTTTGCAAAATTTTGTTGTAAAGTTTAAAAAACTAGAAAGAAGACAAACTACGAGGAGCTAGGTGAAAAAAATTCATAAAATTTGCCATGGAATCATCATCTCGGAATATTAATGATGCTAACTTGAGGGCCAAAATGATACAAACAAAAGAAATAGAGAGTGAAGTGCAATTTATCAAAATGTGTGTCTAAATCTTTGTTAAAATAAATAAATAAAAAATTAGCAGTAGATTGTACAAAATAAAGAAATGCAAATATATATATATATATATTTTAAAAATCTTGGGTTAGTTAATCCATCCTTTTCCATACAACAATAGCCGTAGGGTTTGATGTGGACACCCACGTTATTGATGTAGATGATCACACTTGCATCTAATGCTTGTATATTTTCGGCATTGTCATGTGCTTTCTTTGGGCGAATGCCTGTAAGCATTAACTAATCTTTTTCGATACCGGAACCCCATCTTGCATTTGAAGCGGGTACCTTCGTATTGACATGATCGGCGCTTGCTTGAACAAAACAATTGCACTATAATCGCAAAAGTATTAGTGAATGGCCAAAGCTATTCATCAATCTTTCTAACACAATAATAGCTTACATAGTTTGATGCAACCACCCACTCACATTATTGATGTAGAGGATGAATAAGTCAACTAAGGTTGATTAGACATCTCATAGGTTGAAATCCAATAAAAAAACTTAAAAAGAGAAAAATATAAGGAGGTTATAGTTGATTGAATATTTATAAAATTGATCTAATATTTCATCATTGAAGGAGAAATTCAAATAAATCAAATTTAACTCAAGGTGTTAAATTTGATATTAAATAATAATAATCTTATTATTCAATATATATATATAAATCAACAATTTATCGAATCGTCTAGAAAAGTTTTAGAAATTATCAGATCGCGTACGTAAATTTCAAAATGATCAAATCACATATTTATTTTCAAAATATCCTCAATCAGTCGACTAGCAAACAAATTAATTGATTGATTTTCATTAGTTAGATTGATTGTTTTATCAGTCAAATCAATTTCACACTATTTCAAATTTAAGATAAATCAGTCGGCTGATTTATTTTATTTTTTATCCAATTGATTTTGAGCTAAATTGGTTGATAGATCAAACCATCTCAGATTGATATGAAATTAACTTTTATATATTCGAGTAGTTCTCTTAATTATATCCAGACCCATAAACATCAATTTGACTCAATATATTAAGAGCAGTGAATTTTTGAAGATAAATATGTTTGGAAAATTGAATTCGTTTTACAAAAGATCATTACTCTTAATATATTGAGTCAAATTAATTTTTGAGAGTGTAAATACAGGAGAATTAGATAGAAACATAGGAGCTAGTTTTATGTCAATCCGAGATCATTTGTTCCCTTAGTCGATTTGGATAAAACTGGATGATAAACCAATTGATTGACCAAACGACCTTGAATTGACATGAAACTACTTTTTTTGTGTTCGTCTAATTCTCTTATTTATATTCATGCTCTCAAATATCAATTTAACTCAATATATTGAGAGGAATGATTTTTTAACACGAATATGCTTAAAAAATCTAATTCATGTTTAAAAAAATCACTGCTCTTAGGGTGCGTTTGATTCAAGTTATCAGATATAACCTTAGTTATATGATTATTAAGTAATAACATAATCAAGGTAACGGAGAATGAAACATAACCTGAAGTTCTTTGGTTCAATTTAGGTAATTAAATAAAATCTTGTTTGTTTGGTGGTAATAGTCTATGACATAATATAATATTTTACCGTATTACCCTTTAGTTAAATTTAAGTATAATAATATTATATGCTTATAAATTTAAAATAAAAAAGTAAGATGATATTATATACATATTCGTACCCTCGGTCGACGGCCGCCAGCGGTGGTCGCCGACTGCCATTGCCAGTTGTCGGCCGCAAATAATGGCCGACCGCCGACGGTGGTTGCCGGCATCGTTGCCGGTCGTCGGCCGCGAATAATGGTCGCCGGTCGTCGGTCGCGAATAATGGTCGCCGACCGTCATTGCCGATCGTCGGCGCCAACTGCCGCCGGCGGTACCAGTGGTCACCCGCCGTCGTTGCCGGTGGCCACCCGCCGTCGTCGCCCGTGGTCACCCGCGAATAATGTCTCTTTTGCTAAGGTAAATATTAGAGGATAATTTTGGAAAGATAAGTTTCATAACACTAGAATCAAGAAAAACCTTACTTTCTTAAGGTTTTCCGTCGATCATTACTTGAGAATCGTTGATTATCTAAATCAAACAAGATTTTTGTTGATAACCTTGGATGGATAACTAAGGTTATCAAGGATAACCTCCAACCAAAAGCACCTTTAGTATATTGGGTCAAATTAATATTTGAGGACATGAATATAATCAGGTAAATTAGACAAGCACATAAGAGCTAATTTCATATCAATCTGAGGTCATTTGATCTATCAGCCAGTTTTAACCAAAATTGATTGATGAATGAAACTAGTTCATATTTGTTTGTCTAATTCTCTTAATTATATCCATGTCCTTAAATATCAATTTGAGAGTAATGATTTTTTTAACACGAATATGTTTGAAAAATCTAATTCATGTTAAAAAAATTATTACTCTCAGTATATTGAGTCAAATTAATGTTTGAGAGCATGAGCATAATCTAATGAATTAGACGAGCATATAGGAGCTAGTTTCATGTCAATCTGAGGTCGTTTGATCCATCAACTGGTTTTATCCAAAATTGACTGATAGACCAAACGACCTCAGATTGACATGAAACTTGCCCTTGCGTACTTATCTAATTCTTCTGATTATATTCACATTCTCAAATATCAATTTAATTCAATATATTGAGAGTAATGGTTTTTTTGAACACAACTATATTTAAAAAATTGAATTCGTATTCAAAAAATCAATGCTCTCAATATATCGAGTCAAATTGATGACGTTTGAGGACATGAATATAATACGGAGAAGTAGACGAATATATAGAAGCGAGTTTCGTGTCAATTCGAGGTCGTTTGGTCCATCAGCCGATTTTGGATAAAATCGATTGATGGACCAAACATCCTAGGATTGACATAAAACTAGTTCACATGAGTTTAATTTTTCTGAATATATTCATATCCTCAAATATTAATTTTTTACTCAATTTATTGAGAACAATGTTTTTTTAATACGAATATGTTCAAAAAATCTAATTCATATTTAAAAAATCATGTCTAAAATCGACTGGTAAATCAAACAACTTTGGATTAGCATGAAACTAGCTCCTATGTGTTCATCTAATTTTCTTGATTATATTCATGTTCTCAAACGTCAATTTGATCCAATATATTAAAAGCAACGATTATTTTAAACATGAATGTATATTGAGAGTAGTGATTGTTTGAAAAATCTAATTTGTTTTTAAAAAGTCATTGCTCTTAATATATTGAGTCAAATTGATATTTGAGAGCATAAATATAATCAGGAAAATTAGACGAACATATAGGAGCTAGTTTCATATCAATCCGAGATCGTTTGGTCTATCAATTAATTTAACTCAAAATCGATTTGGATAAAAAAAACTAAATTAATCGACTGAGTTATCTCAAATTTGAAACAGAGACTGTTAGTCAACTAATTTTTTTTAATCATTCTACTGCTTGAGGATATTTTAGAAAATGGATATGTGATTTGATCAATTTGAAACTTACGTACTTGATTTGGTTTGGTCAATTTCTAAAATATTTCTACGTGGTTGGGTAAATTATATAGCTTCATATGATACTATATAAAAAATAAGTAAAAATCAATAAATTGTTATAAGTGTGTGCATTATATAAATTTAATATTAGTTTTCATCAAAATTTAAATTCTAAATATTAGTTAATTATTAATTTTGATTTTATTTAGAAAACATTTAAATATAAAAAAATTATATTTTCAATTAATTATGAGTAATTACAAGTCCTATGAGATTTAGAAATTTTGATTAGACAAGTAATTGATAAATAATGGATATATCAAAATAACAATTATTTAATACATCAAGACCTTATCTCACAATAATAAAATTTCATAATAAAAAACAACTAATAAAAATTTTTAGAATAATAAACAAAATCAAACTATTTAGAAACATCAACCATAAACTCTCTACTTTGGATTTTCATCCTCATAATTGATTACTGGAACATAATCAAATCACATCTAAAATTGAATCGCCATCTTATTTCCTTGAAGTGACAGACGGTTGATGGCTGCCCTTTGATCTGTCCATCCTGCTCCTCTCTCCGTGGCTGATGCTTGCTCTCCTGCAGGTGTTCCTTTCTCTTCCAGAGCTCTGGCTCACTCGCTTTGTCAATTGTTTCCCCGAGAACCGGTCATTGCACCCGAGTGCAGCCTTTGATATGTTGTGCAAGGTCACCTCCCGTCCCTTCCGAGGATCAATGGGACTCTTATTCAGGTAGGCTATCTTAGGTAGGATGCTGCAAATGGTTTTACGAAGCCTTTCTTCTCCAAAATTGCTCAGAACTGGATTGCCAATCAGGTTGAGAGCCAACAGAGAACTGTCATTAGCAACAAGTTGAGCCAAGGCCTTTGCTGTGGTTATCTTGTTGAAGCTCAAGTCCAGAACTTTTAGCTTCAGAAGTCGGTGGAGACCCTCAATGTAGCTGATCTTATTCCCAGCTAAATAGAGCTCTTTTATCAGAGTGTCATTTGGAAATCCTGAAATTTAGACATTGGATTATATTCCTATCCTTGTTAAATCATAAAGGTACACTACTAAAAAGTAGTTGAAATAATTGAAGAACCATAATTATATGAGAAGTTAACAAGTTTGGCACTATAAATCTAGGTTTTATTAAACATAAATCAGTAATTCAAGTTTTAAATTTACTAGAGTATAATTTTACTCCCCAAGAGCTATCTGAATAAGTGAATCTTAGTAGCAGAACAATAACATCACTGTCTTCTGAAGGACACCATTGTGATGAATCAATGAGCAGTCATTACCATATTGGCTTCAATCACTAATGGACATTCTCCTTGAAAGAACCATGATTGATTCTTGCACTAGCCAATGTTCAACCCCTAAACCTAAATCCTACATTTATGAATCCCTACCACAATAACAAAAAGGGAAAGCTGAGATTTTAAGAATGCATCTAACAACTGGCGATCAACATAATCAAGGTAGTGGAAAGTAATTTAAATTTAGTCAGCAGAACACCAAGTGATAAATTCTCTGACACTATTTTTAGTATTAAAATGGAGGAATTGAATCTAAAAATTTAGAAGGCAAGACTTCATATTGCTTACCATGACCGATCCGTGAGATTCTGTTGTAGCTGAGATTAAGAACCCGCAGCCTTATAAGCTCTTTAAGTCCCTCAATTGTTGTAATTTTGTTCTTGGACAAGTCGAGTGTAAGGAGACTCTTTGGGAGGCTTCCTGAGGGAATGTGGGCTGTAGAAATAGGAAATAGATCAATATAGGAATGTCTAACAAATGTTCTATAACAACACGCAAGATTTATAATTTAACAGTTTGAGATGGAGTTGTTTGTTCATACCTATCATATTGCCAGATAAGTTAACTGATCGAAGACTACTGAAGGCTGAAATTACTGGAATAGCTTTCAAACTCATACCAGAAATGCAAGCAATATGGGGAAAGGAACATGATGGTTGGAAGATGTACGGCATGCCCTCCATTATATCCTTTACTGTTGGCTTGCTGGTTTCAGTTTGTTTCTTTCCTGGGATTTCTTCAGCCTCAAGAATATTTGTATATGAGGTTGCCTCTTCTGCTGGTTCATCATTCTGATAGCTGTCTATTGGATACAATGAACCGTCTCCAAGACTTTGAACCCAAGCATCAACTCTATCCAAGGTAGAACACTCTGAATGAAAAGCAATCCAACGATTCTGAGACCATAAGTCATCTGCAGTTGTAATTTCTGATTGCTTCATTTTTGGCTTGTCATCCATTTCAAAACATGACCTTGACTCAAGTACATCGGAACAATAGCCATCACCAATTTTAGAGGTATAATTGATAGAAATCCTCTGTGATGCTGTCATCCTAGGGTTGTGAAAATTATTACGGCTCAACAGAAACAGACTCGACCAAAGTTTTGCACTCCTTGACGGGAGCACCTGGGACGAATAGCTCTTCTTTAGAATTGCCCTATCTGCACTGAAGGATGTCATTACTGATTTCGGACTTCCAGGGATAGCATTTGTTGCTTCACCACCAACAGTCTCACATATGTTGAGAACATCTTCTGAAAAATGGGTCGTGGTAGGGGATCCAACAAATCTCTTTGTCTCAATGTAGGAGCATGAACGTTTAAGACACAGAGATCCACACAATATTTCTGTTCGTCCAATGCCAGGATCACTAACATGACCATTGCAGGCAATCATTTCAGAAGCAGTTTCTTTAAGCAAACTGCTATCTGAACCATAAATATTCAGCTCTTCGTTGACACTTCCTAAATTGAGTTCAGGGTTGTCTACCTCTAATGCTTGAAGATCAAAGTCAGAGAAATCTTTCCTCAGAGATAAACTATCATCGTGCTCATCACCTCCCTCATAAGCTGCTTCAGCACCAGGCTCAGTTTGCTCAATTTTGAGATTTTTTGTATCACACATTTTGGTTTGTGCATTCTCCACAGGGCTCTTTCCCTGAGTTATCAACAGCAGCACAGACTCTCTGAGATTTGCTACCTCTACAGAATTATGGGCCAGCTGATCAGCATGATTGGGTTCATCAAAAGCAATTCCTACTACAGAATTCTGGAAATGTTGATGAACTTGTTCTTCAGGGTTAACTCTTAAATCTCCACACTTAGCAATTTTGGATCTTTTCTTTTCCTGTAGAAGATAATACCCTTGTGAACAAAATCATGTCAACAAAGACACTAAGAACAAAATCCACAACGATTGGTTCTTACCTTGGAGTTCTTTCTAGCAAAAAGTGCTGAGAAACAACTAGTTGTTGCCATCTTCAAGGACAGTAATCGATCTAAGTAAAGAAATCTTTAGTGAAATCCTGACAAGTAGTTCTTTTGCAGTAAAAAAAAACAGCTACCAAAATTTCTGGCGATCAACAAAAACCTTACTGCATGAAGGGGTCTCTACCGTTGCAGGAGTTAGCCGTTGTCAAGAGGAGATCCTTTCACCATGCAATGGAAAGGCCAAACAAGAAGAATGGAAACCTCAATGCAACGGGGAGGCAGCTGAGCATTCTTTAGATCCCACACCTTCCTCGAGGTGCAAGGGCATGGAACCCCAGGGACGGCCAGATTGATGACAACTCCTGAAATAGCAATTCGTATCGTGTGAAGGGGGGAAAAAATAGGCGAAATCTCGTAGAAATTCCAATTAAACAAAGAAACAAACTAACTTTTGCGAGACTCCTTTGTCATTTTCAATGTTAAGGAATAAAACAGTGAAACGGGAGACACCAAAAAGAAGAAATCGAGCAAGACAATAACAGCACTCCACTCATGCGATCTATATTAAGAAAAAGGAGTTGAGAAGAAGAAAGACAGATCTGATCGAAGAAAACACAAGGAACGAATGATCTTTTCCCCTAATTGTATCTTAACAACTAAAAACATCAACAATTCCCTCGAGTCCGACCAGAGGCAGAAGATTAACAAAACAATAAGCATGGAATGAATAAGGAAAATTTATATACAATAAGAATTCACAAACCCCATTGAAAAAGGTTCCTTCACAATGCCATCATTCTTGAGACAGAAAGAAGAGCAAACACCTTCGTTTCGTATTCGTCCCCACCCGAAACAAACGTAAGCACCACAGAACTGAAGACAAAAGTGGGGAAAAAAATCCGGCATTCTTTCGTTCGATGGCACGAACAATTGGCCAAAGACCTACCTTAAACTTTCTCGAACGAAGAAACCCCCAGAGAAAAAACGAAAGTACCCGCAACGAAATCGTTCGTGTGCGAGCGGGACAGACGCAGAACGCCACTGAGCGGAGGTCGAAAGCTAGCGAGAAGGAACTCGACGGCGAAGGAATCTCCGTCGGCGAGGTCTGGGGATTCGCGTGCACGGAGGAAGGGTTGGCGATCGAGGGCCGGTATAAATAGGCGACCGCGATCCGATTAGGAATAAAATCGGATTAAAATTTTAAAAAATATTTCATAATTTTAAAAATTAAGAATTCCGATTAATTCATTTACCAGACTATGCAGGTAAACATGCCAAGTTTGAAATCTGCCGTGTCCTTGCCAGGCTGGCTTCCATCAGAGTTGAACAGCCAAGTCGCCTAATTGTGACTCGAGAGTCAATTGAGTTAGGCAACAATTGACCAGTTTAATTGTATTTTTTTTTTCTTTTCAGATGATCGATTTAGTCTCGCGTAATTTTCACACTAACTATCTAGATAAATAGATAAATTCAAAAAATATAAATAAATAAATCCCGACGAATGATCCAATCATAGTTTGCAAAATCGCGATCCTGGATCGTAGGATCGTACGATCCTACGATCCTGGATCACAAAACGATCCAGAATCGCGCAGAATTGTTTTTTGTAGCAGGATCGCAGCAGGATCGGTAGGATCGGACAAGATCGGACAAGATCGTATAGGATCGGACAGGATCGGAACAAGATCGGAACAGGATCGATGAAAGCTTTAAGAGGTCATAACTTTTGACTCGGATTGAACCACGTGACCTATAATATATCAAATTGAAACTCGTTCAAAGATCTACAAGTTAGTTTTAAGATTGAATCCCAAAAAATATTGTTTAAAGCATTTTCAGAGGCCCAGAAGATTATTAATCTTTTTTATTATTTTTTTTATCTTTTACATCGTTAGTGTTAGGGTTTTAAGATTATTTAAATATCTATTTAATTATTTTTTAGTTAGTTTTTGATTAATAATATTATGTTATATCTTTTTTCTAAAATGATGAGTCTTTAGATGTCTATTATCTAATAGGTTGACAATTAAATTGGATCATCTTGTAATAAATAGAATATTCTTGAAGTTAAACGTGATTATTTTCATTATAGTGTTAATAAAAATTGTATATTTTTTCATTTTAAGGGTTTTTGATAGGATCGTACGATTTTACGATCCGATCCTAACCGATCCGATCCTGACCCCAAATCGATCCTGTGTAGGATCGCGATTCTACGAACCTTGGATCCAATATCATCAGAAGTGGATGCCCTTTATGACTTTTAGACCCTAAACTCTCGTTGTATGGGAGTTCACCCTATCTCTTAGGATCGTGCCATGTATTGCATGGGATAAAGTTTACTAGTATTTTTTTTATTGTTAATTTAAGTATCTAACTTTTCGAACTGACTAATTCTGAAGATGATTAATTTAGTCTCATAAAATTTTTTCATCGACCACTACAGAAAAATTCAAAAGCAAAAATGATTCCTCACCCCACCGTCAATATCCTAGATTTTTCATCCCATCCATACAAATTTATTTGTATTGTTTTATATGATTGAAGCTTGGGGTGGAGTCAGAAAAAAAAATATACGAAGGATTGAATTGCACGTATAATATTCTTTGTGGCTAAATAAATATATTTAATAATTAAAGTTTTATTACTTGGCCTGTTTTGGTTGGCCAATTGATTATTTTCTTTAAAAAAATCTTTAGTGGAACGACGTCGTTTCACTATAGGATTTTTTTTTTAAATTTTGTTATGTAAATACCCAGATTGATTTTGATATGATCGACTAAGTCGAATTAGGTCTTTGTTGTTTTTGATCATTATGTCTAAGTGTGCACAAGCCTAGGAGCACAATAAATCGAGTAGAAAATACAACAGACGAGAAGGATAACACGGAAAAGGGAGCCGACGAGCTTGGTACACCGAGAGACATAGATGTTGCAGAAGAGTACACTGGTGTATAAGAAGGGCATGCGCGACATCTGAGGGACGAGAAGTCAGGGAGGGGGCTGGTTCGAGGAGAAAGCAGGAGTCGGATTCAGGTGAACTCAACTCTAGATGCACTATAAGAAAATTGGGATTCACAACATTTAAAAGACAAGGGGTTTTTTAAAAAAATGTTATCTTTTTTCTTTTTACAACGCTTTTAGTGAAAAGCGTTGTCTATATTTTTTATTTCTTATTAAAGATAATACTTTTTTAAATAAACGTTGTCTATCGTTTTTTTTGTCAAATATGTCTATGAGTGATTTAAAAATATTATCTATAAATTATTTTTAAATATCTACAATAATAATTTTTTAATAAATATTTTCTATGTCTGCGACTTATCTCCTCTGGTAATACCTCTGTTCCGAAAGGAATCGTCGTCGATGGTCAGTCATCGAGGTTCTGCCCCTGTAGAAGTCTCTGTGGAGGGGAGGAACTCTTTTTCCTGCGAGATTAACACGAGTATTAGGGGACACGCCGGAAGTTGTCCGGCGGAGTCCACTCCGACGCTCAAGTCAGGATCTTGATGGAGAATGAAGGCATCTGAGAAGGAGAAAAGTACTAAGTAAGGACAGTGCATAACCCCCTTACCGGAGGGGCTGAGCTACCTTTTATACCGATGGAGGTGGACTAGGTATGCTCCCTCGATCTGTGCCACGTCTCCGCGATTTGAGCCACGTTGCCCCCCTCTTTCGGCTGTTACTGAATAGCTTTTGAAACGGTTTGTGTTGTTATTACGCTTCGACTCGTTGCGATATTTAAGGGTCGTGATAACCCCTTATAATGGGGATGCTTATCCGTAAGCAAGGAGGGGGGGTCAGTACTTGAGGTCGGGCATCACTGGGGCTCCGCCTCCCGAGGTGATCTCGGGGTCTTTTGGCCCGGGGCGAGCGCGAGCTCTTGCAAATCCCGAGGTGCTCTCGAGGCCCCACCCCTCGGGGTGACCCCGGGGGGAGTCTTCTAGCTGAGCCTCCCGGGCATGTCCCCCAAAGGGTGGTCCCGAGGCCCGGGTTGTTTCGATCTGATGTGCCGCGCCACGCAGCTTCTTCATCCCCTGTGCTTGCCCCGGGCTATTCAACCCTATCACAAGTCCCCTCTTCAAGTCTGATCGAAGGAAGTGTGGCTGACTGATCAGACTAGTGTAAAGATGAAGAAGCTAAGGTCTCGCGAGCTTTCGTCTTCCTTACTACTCATGTAGTAGTTATGCGGGGCCCTTGGATTATAATCTTCATTCCGAGTTCCAAGAAATCCCTCTTTTTGGTTTCATCCTTTTCAAAAAGGCTACTCCGGCTCTCGAAGTATTGTAATGACGTCTGTCTCCTCGTTATAATGGCGCATGACCCTTTTTGAGGGCGACAAGGTACTCTCGCGAATGCCTTATTGCCGCGTGTTCCAACGGCCATCTCCACGAGTCCTTACGGACGTGCGCCGCTGTGGCTGGCTAGCGACAAGCGATCTGCCTGGGCGCGGTGGTTTCTCGCTTTCCATGTGTCGCTTCCCCCTTGCGCCCAGGCAGACGACTGCCTGGGTATAAGAGAGGAAGATGCGGATGTTAGGCCCACTTCCGACTCGGCGACTGGGTGCACTTCGTCTCCTTTTCTTATAAAGCTTCTTTTGCTCGTGAGTAGTTTGTCTCCCTCTTATCTTCTCTCTTAGGAATCATGGAAAGCGATCGCGCAGAATGATATAAGTCCACCTCCTCGAGAGTGAGGCCGGAGGCCTTGCAGGCGGCCACCGAGGCCTATGGCATCCCGGCCGAGATGACTGTGGTCATCCCCAAAATGGGCCAGACGCCCTTGGAGCCCCTTTCAGGCATGCTGACCTTCTTCTTAGGGCAGATGGAGTTAGGGATCCGTTTCCCTATCGTCTCTTTTTTCACCAACATAGCCTTCTATTTTGATATCCCCCTTCACCGGATGACTCCCAATGCCTTCACCTAGATGGGAGGGGTGTATATCATCTTCAAACTTTTTGATCTCCCTCTGACTCCTCATCTCTTTCATTCTTTCTTTGTCCTGATAGGGTCTAGGAGGGTCTTTAGTTTCGCAGCCCGGCCGGGCCATAGGTTTTTAGGAGGGTTCCCTGCCTCGCATAAAGGATGGAAGGAGAAGTTCTTCTTCATTCGACTATCGCCATTGCCCTTCAGTCCTCTGTGTTGGATAGAGGATTTACCGACTCCTCCTTCATTAGAGGCATTCCTTCAGAGCCCCGTGTGTCAGCATGCTAGAAAGGTGTTCTCCGGCTTGGAATTCAGTGGCCCGGGGCTGGTGCAGGATGAAGAACTTATGTACCGGGCGGACCTCAGCCCTAAAGTGACGCGAATCAGCCCCACCCTTGGTATGTTCGTCTTTTTCTTCAATGCCCACTAGTTTTGACTGATGTTCTTTTTGTCTGGCTATTGCAGAGGAAGTCATGTTAGCCAAGGTGATGAGCAGACTCATCATATGGGAGGAGGCCAATAAAGAGGCGTTGAATCCTCCCCCGGTCGCTCCGGACGCACCTCCTGCTCTCGCCGGGTCCTCAGAGGAGACTGCTGTCTCGTCCCGTGGGGTCGCTTCACCCAAGAGGGTTGAGTCCACTGTTACATCCCCACAGGTCGTGAGCCGAGGGCCTCCCGATCAACAGGTTGACCCCTGCGGCGGATCTTTCCTCTGGGGGTGGCTCTTCCCCACGAACTGTCCATCCAGAAGGGATTAGCGAGGGTGCCTCCTCTCATGTTGCTCCTTCAGCAGTCCGATCCACTGGCCGGTAGAAGAGGTGGCTCCCCAATGACTTGGGCCATAACTGGAAAAAGCTACGTTCTGCGAGTTCCTCCCTTCTTCCCTCGGTGCCCGAGGAAGCGGCTCTACCCTCCAAGGGAATAGCCTTTGTACCTTCCCCGCCGGTCCCCACTCCGAGGGTGGTCGCCCCAACGCCTTCGTCCTGCTCCATTGATCCGGCTACATCTTCCAAGGGTAAGGGGGCGTTGCGTACTCAATACCGGATGAGACTGGACCGACTAAGAAAGAAGTTGGATGCAGCGTTGGAGGCCTCCTTGCAATCCTTCCCCCCGGTGCAGTTTAAGGAGGTTCCGACCGAGGGGGTCGTGTCCGAGGGGACCTCTAGCTCCGAGGAAGACGATGCCAACCCCTCCAGTCTGCCACCTGAAGCCCCAGCCATCGAGCGACTTCCTCCTTGTTCGGGCTCGCCATGGCCCACGGGCCGACATAACACGTCGAATACTTCTGGAGGGACCGTCGTATGAGTTTCGACAGGCCCATTAACCACTCTCCGAGAGACCCTTCTGAAGGTACAGGTTACTATTGTATTAGATGTTCTCTTGCCTATTTTCTGACCTCCTGGTGCAATGACATGTACCCAAGGAGTGTGTGACCGCCGGCCGGGGTCTGTATTCCTGGCCCCGGGTTGAAGCCTTGTTCCGCCGGGCCCTAAGGGCGGAAGTTGCAGCTGACCACGAGCATCGAGCAGGGTTGATGCAGGTGGGGGTTAGCAGAGCTCTCCGTGCGAAGGTTGAGCACCTGATGGACCTCTTGCAAGACAAGGAGCAGGCTCTTCAAAATTTCGGGTACAGAGAACGCCCGGAGTCCGAGAAAGCTGTGAGTGTTATCAAGGACCTGCTCCAGGTGACGCAGGTGAGAGACCAGCTCCAAGAGAGAGAGAAGGAGTTGTTGGGCGACATCCGGCTCACAGTAGCCTCGGCTGAAAGACTGAACTCGCGTAGTCAGGATCAGGCGCAACAGCTCAATCAGAAGGAGTTTGACCTCCTGATGGCCACTGACCGCGTGTACGTTCTAGAGAATGACCTGGTCCAGGCTCGGTCGGATGAGCGAGCCACGTCAGAGAGGCTTAGAGAGGCCCTAGCCGAGTAGGACGAGATGTTTGTCGAGCTGGAATGGTTGAGGCATTCTTATGAGGTTGTTGAGGCTGAGCTCCTTACTCTTTGAGTTGCCAAAGTCTTCGACTCTAAGGAGGCTGAAGCGGGCTTCAAGGCGAAGTTTCTGGAATCGGATGAATTTCACGCTTTCATAACCGACCAGGTAATGAAGCGACTGCAGCAGGGTTTCCACGGGGCTATCGATCAGCTGAAGAAAGACCATCTCTTGCCCCCCGATGCTGACTCGCGATTGTAAATGTCAGCCGAGCCAGAGAGGGGTTTTCTCCCGAGGACCTGAGTTTGTAGGGCCCTATCTTCACCATGGGGTCGGGCCCTATTGTAGCAATTTTGCATTAATGTGATCATTCTTACTATCTCTTGTGTATGTGCCTTTGCTCGATGTGTCTCGTGCCTTTGCTTTACGGGCTTAATAAACGGGAAGGTAGTTGTTTGTTTCGAGGTTGATTCTGGGTGTCGAACCCTTGACAATTCGACAGATCAAAGTTCCATGCCTGCATTTATGTCTATGGTGGGCCCCCTTCGATATTTCCTTCTGGGGTATGCGGGTGGCTCCCGAACCGTCGCCTCCGCATTATACACAATCTTATTGAATGGACTCATAAAGAGTCGCGGGTTCCTAGGTGCGGCATGGGCGCGTTGGCCGAAACGACGCCTCGGCGTCTGCTGTTGTTCTTGTGTCCTACTGCATTAACTGCACGGAGAGGCAACCATCAATATAAATAGGGGGAGAGGGGTACACCGTCTTCTTCATTCCTTCTGTCTGCCTTCTTCCTTCTGGCGTGATGCCACTGCTCTTCCCTTCACCCTCGTCGGTGTCCACAATGCCTAACCTCGGAGATGCAATAGTGTTCTTGGCTGAGGGACCCCTCAGAGGTAGAGGCTTTCGTATCGTTATCCTCGCCGGGAAGCATGGTGGAGATGATGTCCAGGGTCTCGCTGAAGATCCTGGAGGATGTGGGACTCCTAGGTTATCTGAGAAGTCCAGAAAAGATATTACATGGTCCGCCAGGGGCATAGGGGAGATGATATATCCTGATGGTTGCCTCCTCCTGGTCGGTCCGTGGCGGTGCGCCAGCAGGCGCCATCCTCTTCCGAATCCTTGTTTTCCCCTGTTTTGGGCGGAGGATGGTGTTTGTGGGATACGTCGTCATCAAGAGCGGGGGAGCTATAGCCGCTGGCTTTTCTCTTTCTCTTTCTTCTTTTCGTTGATTCCCTATTTGTCGTGGCTGCTCCCCACTCCTGCTAAGGCAATTCTTCGTTGCGTCTTTACACGCTCCAAAGAGAAATTACCATTGTTGGTCCCCCTCTTCTTCCTTTTGAATGTTGTACCGGATTCACCTTTGCTGGAAGAGGTGACCGGGGTCTTCAGATGGGGTTGTGCTACCCATGTGTTACCTCAGGCGTCCTTATCTATTAATGACTACTCGGCTGGAGTACCCAGAAAGTGACAAAAGATTCGAGGACATCATCGGCGAACTCCTGTGCACCACACATTTGGGAGGTGGCTCCGAGCTTAGCGGCCCTGCAGGAATGATGATGTAGAGGAGAAAGGCCTAAGTAGAAGAGCGCTTTCTCTCACAGAATATTTCAATTGTATCTTGATAATTCTCTGAGATGTTGAGCTCCATGTATTTTTCATATAAATAAAGCAATATTTTTGTTACCCCGTGTATATGTATGCCTGGATTATTGTTTTGCTTGTATTCCTTTGGCCGGGTAAGCTGCTTCTGCAGCGCCTACCTGTCCCGGGCACTCGGGAGATCATGAGGCATCCTGGTTTGGGTCCTTGGTAGGGAGTTTGTGGTAACCCAGACCAAGCCTAAGTACCCCGTGCATCGGCTGCACCGCGAGATGTCAGGATTTTGGATACTTGGTCGGGCGTGTACATCTCAGACCAAGCTTAACTACCCAGGGCATCGGCTGCCCCCGCGAGGTATTACGGTTTTGGATACTTGGTCGGGCGTGTACATCCCAGACCAAGCCTAAGTACCTCGGGCATCTGCTGCACAGTGAGATATTAGGGTTTTGGATACTTGGTCGGGCATGTATATCCCAGACCAAGCCTAAGTACATCGGGGCTCGGCTGTACCGCGAGGTATTAGGGTTTTTGATACTTGGTCGAGCGTGTATATCCCAGACCAAGCCTAAGTACCTCAGGCATCGGCTGCACCGCGAGGTATTAGGGTTTTGAATACTTGGTCGGGCGTGTATATCCCAGACCAAGCCTAAGTACCTCGGGCATCGGCTACACCGTGAGGTATTAGGGTTTTGGATACTTGGTCGGGCGTGTATATCCCAGACCAAGCCTAAGTACCTCGGGCATTGGCTGCACCGTGAGGTATTAGGGTTTTGGATACTTGGTCGGGCGTGTATATCCCAGACCAAGCCTAAGTACCTCGGGCATCGGCTGCACCGTGAGGTAATACGGGTTTGGATACTTGGTTGGGCGTGTATATCCTAGACCAAGTCTAAGTACCTCGGGCCTCAGCTGTACCACGAGGTATTAGGGTTTTGGATACTTGGTCGAGCGTGTATATCCCAGACCAAGCCTAAGTACCTCGGGTATCGGCTGCACCGCGAGGTATTAGGGTTTTGGATATTTGGTCGGACGTGTATATCCCAGACGAAGCCTATGTACCTCGGGCATCGGCTGCACCGCGAGGTATTAGGGTTTTGGATACTTGGTCGGGCGTGTATATCCCAGACCAAGCCTAAGTGTTGGAAACGGGATGGCTAGAGAGGGGGGGGGGTGAATATAGCCAATCACTTTTATCTTTGGCAAGTAACAAGTTTCTGCACTTAATCTTATCAGTAGCACAGCGGAAGAAATAAAACAACAAAGCAGTGCAGTAAACCAAAACAGAAATTGAGAATAAACAATCACAGCTAGCAAGATCGCTAACAAGGAGGGTTTACAAGGTTCGGGGATAACTTGCCCCTACTCCTTGGCGTGCCCTTAAGGTGGGCGATCCCTTGATCGTCGGCAGATCATGTTGGGACCGGGTGCATGTTGACAAGGATACGGGTTCGTAAAATTTTAAATTTTTACGTGCAGCGGAAGAATTAGCATAAAATAATTTCTCAAATTATTTTAACCACGTATCTAGCATGCGACCTTATGATGTGTGGACATGATCATAAATTAAAACTTTGCGGAAAAGTAAACTAATTTACTTTGTACCTCGCGTAACTCGAAGAAAGGGACGAGATCCAACCGTAGCGTCCCTTGGAAGCTCCGCCTCTATTCGCGTCCACGCCGAGTTCTCTTCGGGATGACTTCGCAAAGTCACGAGTTTTGTGCCGACGAGAACTACTAGATTCTCTAAAGGCACAACTAGAAGATCAAGAGAGAAGAAAGGAAACTAACCACCAAGAAACGGAATCTAAATTCCGGGAAGGAAGGAGACGCGTTCCGCTTCTTCTTCTTCTTCTTTGGCTCCTTCTTGATGGAGGTTGCTCACGCCAATTCTTGGAGAAGAGGGTGCACCGGCCCTAGGAGGAGGAGGCGCCGTCCCTAGGGTAAGCTAAGGGGCGCCGGCCCTAGGTGGGAAGGAGAAGGGGAGGAAGAGAATAAGAGAGAGAGAGGGAGAGAATTAATCTCTTGATTACTCTATAAGAAATTCAAGGCTTGCCTTTGGTTCCTTTATATAATATCCTCTCCCTTGCCAAGTCTCCCTCTTAACGGAATTTTAATAAGAAATTTATCCTATAAATTTTCTTATGAATTATTCCGTTTAAGCCAAGTTTTATTATAACTAACTTTATAATAAAACAAATACATCTCTCCTTTTATTATGGAATAAATTTTACAAGAAATTTATAAATTTTCTTTATTATGGTAAAATCAATTCATAATTGATTTTATAGAATTAAAATAAACCATTCAATGGATCATTTTAATTTCCATAAAAAGAATAAATTTCTATAAATATATTTATATAAATTTCTTTATACAAAATTTATTTATCCATAATTTATAAAACAAATCGCGCTAGATTTATTTTATTAATTAAACCAAATAAAATTGGTTTCTCCCCATTCTTTTGGCCGGCCAAACCCACCCTCTTTGGCCGGCCAAACCGAGCCGAACCATCGCGAATTAAACTCATTTAATTCGACCAATAAGCCTTCAAAAGACTTAGCCATTTTAAGCTTCCTTTGCGCCTCTGATTAACTCAGATTCGTCTTATTTCTCTTGATCGGAAAATCCAATTTTCAACTCATTTTAAATCCCTCGGATTACTCGTAGTGCGTGTGACTAAATAGGCTTTCGATTTATGTTGGCCGTCTATAATCAACCAATTATAGAACGATCATGAGTGACACCTAGTAGTACATCATGACCCCCAATTAATCGAAAGATCAACGGTTGACCTCAGAAGTAATTCTGAAACCCTTCAGCAGCTTTAATGAATCGTGCCCCATTCCCTTCACCATCTTATACCCACTTGGTTCAGGACATGGTCTGTGTGTGTCAGTCCCCACTAGGCTGACTATGTCACACCTAGCCCAAGTCACGTTCTCTCGTCCTTTGGATTTCTAATTACTCTCATGTATTTAAGAGACTCATACTCTAAACATGACATGCTCTGGCCAGAGGCTTTGAGTAACAATCCGACGATAGGCCTGGGTATACATCTCCTCGCAAGGAGTGGTGAATCCTTTGTAGGCTGTTCAAACATCTTCGGGCACTTCGGCTTATAACCAACCATCCTGGGTCCACACCTCCTTGGAGATGCTTGCTTAAGATGTTAAAGTATAAGTCTCCATGACCAAGATGACTTGAACACCGCAAGTCAAAGGAACATCGCACTTAAGCTGCAGTAAGAACTTTCATTGACATATCTATATGTAGATTACCATATGAAGTCTTACAGCTAGTCACTCCAATGAACTAGTTCCCTTAACTAGCATCCATGTTTATCTCCGGACATCCCAATGTCACCAGCCAGTGAGAATCAGCTGATTAGAGAATAACCCATGTTAGTCTCAACAGAATTGATAATGTCCGTTTTTATCAATTCATCGACTAGGGATATTTTCAATACTTCACAATTGCACATTTAGAGATAATCACTAGTTGTGATCCCATCACAAATTCTCTTATGCTGTGAATTGTATTGCGGACATTCAGTAGATGAGTTTAAGATCCCAATCAAATACACAAACATGTATACTCAAATAATGAATTTTCATTTATTAAAGTAAATGATTACAATCATAAGGCGATTGCCTTAGGACACTTCTCTCATATCACCAACAAACTCCCACTTGGCCTAATGCCAATCGCTACGGTATCCAATACCACAGGCTCTAACATGACCCTCAAACTTGCTCTGAGGCAAGGCCTTAGTTAAAGGATCCGCTAAATTCCTTTCAGTGGGAATTTTCTCAATTTGTATATCATTCCTACTTATAATCTCTCTGATCAGATGATAGCAGCGAAGCACGTGTTTGGATCACTGATGAGACCTTGGTTCCTTTGCTTATGCAATAGCTCCATTGTTGTCGCAATAAACCGGTATTGCTTCATCAATGGTTGGAACCTCACCAAGTTTTGAGACAAACTTCTTGATCCAGACTGCTTCCGTGGTAGAATCCGCTACGGTGTCTTGTTTGGAACTCTTCCAACTTATTGCGCCTCCATTCAAAGTAAATACGTATCCAGACTGAGATTTGGAGTCATCCTTATCTGTCTGGAAACTGGCATCTGTATACCCACGTATTACCATATCTCCTTCTCCATATATTAGGAACACATCCTTAGTTCTTCTTAAGTACTTAAGGATTGTCTTGACAGCCGCCCAATAATCCATTCCTGGATTCGACTGGTATCTACTTGTGACGCTCAAAGCATACGATACATCGGGCCTTGTACATAACATAGCATACATGATAGATCCTATCGCGGATGCATAGGGAATCTTATTCATGCAAATCCTCTCGTCTTCTGTGCATGGACACATAGACTTTGAAAGGTTGATCCCATGCCTGATGGGAAGGTAACCTTTCTTGGATTCCGACATGCTAAACCTTTTTAGCACTCGGTCTATATATGTAGACTGCGAAAGACCAAGCAACCGTTTTGATCTATCTCTATAGATTCTAATCCCAAGGATATAGGTTGCTTCACCCAGGTCTTTCATGGAGAAAGTTTTGGACAACCAAATTTTAACTGTCTGTAAGACTGATATATCGTTTCCTATAAGTAATATGTCATCGACATATAATATTAGGAATACGACTGCACTCCCACTAACCTTCTTGTACACACAAGGTTCGTCAGGATTTTGTGAGAAATCAAACTCTTTGATTGTCTCATCAAAACGGATATTCCAGCTCCTGGATGCTTGCTTCAGTCCATATATGAATCGTCGAAGCTTGCATACTTTGGTTTTATCAATCGATGTGAAACCTTCAGGTTGTATCATGTATACATCCTCAAGCAGGTTTCCATTAAGGAAAGCTGTTTTCACATCCATTTGCCATATCTCATAATCATAATGAGCTGCTATGGCTAGGAGCATCCGAATGGATTTAAGCATAGCTACTGGCGAATATGTTTCGTCATAATCAATTCCTTGTTTTTGACGATATCCTTTTGCCACTAATCTAGCCTTAAAGGTAACAACATTACCTTCCATGTCGGTTTTCTTCTTGAAAACCCACTTGCACCCTATGGGCTTAATCCCTTCAGGTGGGTTAACCAAGTCTCATACTTGATTTTCGTACATGGAATTCATTTTCGACTTCATGGCTTCAAGCCATTTGTCCCTTTCTGAACTTTTCAGAACATCTTCATAACTGATAGGTTCGTCATCGCTTATGAGTAACACGTCATTCAATTCGCTTATGAGAAATCTGTATCTCTCTGGAATATTACGTGTCCTATCAGACCTACGAAGAGGTGGTGTTGTTTTAGGTTCAACTGATAGCTCATCATTATGAGTTGTCGGTTGTGGGTCTAGACTAGGTGTCTCTGTAATGTCTATTGGAGTTTCTTGAACTTCATCAAGTTCAATGCCACTCCCCTGTTTTCTTGTAAAAGAAATTCTCTTTCCAGAAATACAGCATGCCTTGAAACAAACACCTTTGTTCCAAGGGATGATAGAATTGGTAACCCTTCGTTCCTTAGGGTATCCAATAAATAGACATTTATCAGACTTAGCATCCAATTTGTCTGATACAGTCCGCTTCACATAAGCAGGACAACCCCATATCTTAAGGTGAGTTAAGTGAGGTTTCTTACTATTCCATGTCTCATATGGAGTAGTAGAGACTACCTTGGTCGGGACTCTGTTTAGCAAGTAACAGCTGTCTTAAGTGCATAGTCCCAAAGGATTTTGGAAGAGTTGCATGATTCATCATCGACCTAACCATGTCATCAAGGTTCGGTTGCGCCTCTCAGATACACCATTATGCTGTGGTGTATACGGCGGAGTCCATTGGACAATATCCCATTGTCCCTGAGATAATCTGAAACTCTTGACTTAAGTATTCACCACCCGATCGGATCGAAGTATCTTAATACTTTTGCCAAGCTGTTTCTCTACTTCATTTCTGAACTCTTTGAATTTCTCAAAGCTTCAGATTTGTGTTTCATCAAGAACACATACCCGAATCGTGAGTGATCATCGATAAAGGTGATGAAGTAGCTATAGCCTCCTTGTGCAAGAGTTGACATTGGTCCACATACATCAGTATGTATTAGACCAAGCAATTCTCCCACTGGATTACCTTTTCCGGAAAAGGGTAATTTGGTCATCTTGCCTTTTAAGCATGATTCGCATGTATCAAATGAACCGGGTTCAAATGATTCCAAAATTCCACATCGGTGTAATTCGGTCATGCGTTTCTTACTTACATGGCCAAGACGACAATGCCACGTGTAGGAGTCTATTCGATTATCTATTCGAGCACGTTTGTTGCTAACTTCGATATTGAAAACGTCACGGATAAATCTAACGTGTAGATACCATTGCACAAAGTTCCATTCCCATAAAGAACGCCATTTAAAGTTATGTAACAACAATTGTTACTAAAAGTTAAATGATAACCCTTTTCATTCAAACATGAAATAGATACAATGTTCTTTATTAACGAAGGAAAAAATAACAATTATCCAATTCTAAGACACGTCCAGGGAGCTTTAGCAAATATGTTCCGATGGCAACAGCAGCAATCTTTGCTCCATTTCCAACTCGCAAATTCGCTTCTCCTTGACGAGTCTTCTTCTATTCCTTAGCCCCTGTATGTCATTACATATATGTGAGCTACACCCAGTATCAAGTACCCAGGTATTTGAGGAAATAGAGTGACATTCAATAACGAAGAT
>JAGFNQ010005776.1:0-22730 GCA_024364735.1 Boesenbergia rotunda | reverse complement strand
ACAGACGGTTGATGGCTGCCCTTTGATCTGTCCATCCTGCTCCTCTCTCCGTGGCTGATGCTTGCTCACCTGCAGGTGTTCCTTTCTCTTCCAGAGCTCTGGCTCACTCGCTTTGTCAATTGTTTCCCCGAGAACCGGTCATTGCACCCGAGTGCAGCCTTTGATATGTTGTGCAAGGTCACCTCCCGTCCCTTCCGAGGATCAATGGGACTCTTATTCAGGTAGGCTATCTTAGGTAGGATGCTGCGAATGGTTTTACGAAGCCTTTCTTCTCCAAAATTGCTCAGAACTGGATTGCCATTCAGGTTGAGAGCCAACAGAGAACTGTCATTAGCAACAAGTTGAGCCAAGGCCTTTGCTGTGGTTATCTTGTTGAAGCTCAAGTCAAGAACTTTTAGCTTCAGAAGTCGGTGGAGACCCTCAATGTAGCTGATCTTATTCCCAGCTAAATAGAGCTCTTTTATCAGAGTGTCATTTGGAAATCCTGAAATTTAGAAATTGGATTATAATCCTATCCTTGTTAAATCATAAAGGTACACTACTAAAAAGTAGTTGAAATAATTGAAGAACCATAATTATATGAGAAGTTAACAAGTTTGGCACTATAAATCTAGGTTTTATTAAACATAAATCAGTAATTCAAGTTTTAAATTTACTAGAGTATAATTTTACTCCCCAAGAGCTATCTGAATAAGTGAATCTTAGTAGCAGAACAATAACATCACTGTCTTCTGAAGGACATCATTGTGATGAATCAATGAGCAGTCATTACCATATTGGCTTCGATCACTAATGGACATTCTCCTTGAAAGAACCATGATTGATTCTTGCACTAGCCAATGTTCAACCCCTAAACCTAAATCCTACATTTATGAATCCCTACCACAATAACAAAAAGGTAAAGCTGAGATTTTAAGAATGCATCTAACAACTGGCGATCAACATAATCAAAGTAGTGGGAAGTAATTTAAATTTAGTCAACAGAACACCAAGTGAAAAATTCTCTAACACTATTTTTTAGTATTAAAATGGAGGAATTGAATCTAAAAATTTAAAAGGCAAGACTTCATATTGCTTACCATGACCGATCCGTGAGATTCTGTTGTAGCTGAGATTAAGAATCCGCAGCCTTATAAGCTCTTTAAGTCCCTCAATTGTTGTAATTTTGTTCTTGGACAAGTCGAGTGTAAGGAGACTCTTTGGGAGGCTTCCTGAGGGAATGTGGGCTGTAGAAATAGGAAATAGATCAATATAGGAATGTCTAACAAATGTTCTATAACAACACGCAAGATTTATAATTTAACAGTTTGAGATGGAGTTGTTTGTTCATACCTATCATATTGCCAGATAAGTTAACTGATCGAAGACTACTGAAGGCTGAAATTACTGGAATAGCTTTCAAACTCATACCAGAAATGCGAGCAATATGGGGAAAGGAACACGATGGTTGGAAGATGTACTTGCCCTCCATTATATCCTTTACTGTTGGCTTGCTGGTTTCAGTTTGTTTCTTTCCTGGGATTTCTTCAGCCTCAAGAATATTTGTATATGAGGTTGCCTCTTCTGCTGGTTCATCATTCTGATAGCTGTCTATTGGATACAATGAACCGTCTCCAAGACTTTGAACCCAAGCATCAACTCTATCCAAGGTAGAACACTCTGAATGAAAAGCAATCCAACGATTCTGAGACCATAAGTCATCTGCAGTTGTAATTTCTGATTGCTTCATTTTTGGCTTGTCATCCATTTCAAAACATGACCTTGACTCAAGTACATCGGAACAATAGCCATCACCAATTTTAGAGGTATCATTGATGGAAATCCTCTGCGATGCTGTCATCCTAGGGTTGTGAAAATTATTACGGCTCAACAGAAACAGAGTCGACCAAAGTTTTGCACTCCTTGACGGGAGCACCTGGGACGAATAGCTCTTCTTTAGAATTGCCCTATCTGCACTGAAGGATGTCATTACTGATTTTGGACTTCCAGGGATAGCATTTGTTGCTTCACCGCCAACAGTCTCACATATGTCGAGAACATCTTCTGAAAAATGGGTCGTAGTAGGGGATCCAACAAATCTCCTTGTCTCAATGTAGGAGCATGAACGTTTAAGACACAGAGATCCACACAATATTTCTGTTCGTCCAATGCCAGGATCACTAACATGACCGTTGTAGGCAATCATTTCAGAAGCAGTTTCTTTAAGCAAACTGCTATCTGAACCATAAATATTCAGCTCTTCGTTGACACTTCCTAAATTGAGTTCAGGGTTGTCTACCTCTAATGCTTGAAGATCAAAGTCAGAGAAATCTTTCCTCCAAGATAAACTATCATCGTGCTCATCACCTCCCTCATAAGCTGCTTCAGCACCAGGCTCAGTTTGCTCAATTTTGAGATTTTTTGTATCACACATTTTGGTTTGTGCATTCTCCACAGGGCTCTTTCCCTGAGTTATCAACAGCAGCATAGACTCTCTGAGATTTGCTACCTCTACAGAATTATGGGCCAGCTGATCAGCATGATTGGGTTCATCAAAAGCAATTCCTACTACAGAATTCTGGAAATGTTGATGAACTTGTTCTTCAGGGTTAACTCTTAAATCTCCACACTTAGCAATTTTGGATCTTTTCTTTTCCTGTAGAAGATTATACACTTGTGAACAGAATCATGTCAACAAAGACACTAAGAACAAAATCCACAACGATTGGTTCTTACCTTGGAGTTCTTTCTAGCAAAAAGTGCTGAGAAACAACTAGTTGTTGCCATCTTCAAGGACAGTAATCGATCCAAGTAAAGAAATCTATAGTCAAATCCCGACAAGTAGTTCTTTTGCAGTAAAAAAACAGCTACCAAAATCTCTGGCGATCAACAAAAACCTTACTGCATGAAGGGGTCTCTACCGTTGCAGGAGTTAGCCGTTGTCAAGAGGAGATCCTTTCACCATGCAATGGAAAGGCCAAACAAGAAGAATGGAAACCTCAATGCAACGGGGAGGCAGCTGAGCATTCTTTAGATCCCACACCTTCCTCGAGGTGCAAGGGCAAGGAACCCCCGGGACGGCCAGATTGATGACAACTCCTGAAATATCAATTCGTACCGTGTGAAGGGAAAAAAAATAGGCTAAATCTCGTAGAAATTCCAATAAAACAAAGAAACAAACTAACTTTTGCGAGACTCCTTTGTCATTTTCAAGGTTAAGGAATAAAACAGTGAAACGGGAGACACCAAAAAGAAGAAATCGAGCAAGACAATAACAGCACTCCACTCATGCGATTTATATTAAGAAAAAGGAGTTGAGAAGAAGAAAGAGAGATCTGATCGAAGAAAACACAAGGAACGAATGATCTTTTCCCCTAATTTTATCTTAACAACCAAAAACATCAACAATTCCCTCGAGTCCTACCAGAGGCAGAAGATTAACAAAACAATAAGCGTGGAATGAATAAGGAAAATTTATATACAATAAGAATTCACAAACCCCATTGAAAAAGTTTCCTCTCACAATGCCATCATTCTTGAGACAGAAAGAAGAGCAAACACCTTCGTTTCGTATTCGTCCCCACCCGAAACAAACGTAAGCACCACAGAACTGAAGACAAAAGTGGGGAAAAAAATCCGGCATTCTTTCGTTCGATGACACGAACAATTGGCCAAAGACCTACCTTAAACTTTCTCGAACGAAGAAACCCCCAGAGAAAAAACGAAAGTACCCGCAACGAAATCGTTCGTGTGCGAGCGGGACAGACGCAGAACGCCACTGAGCGGAGGTCGAAAGCTAGCGAGAAAGAACTCGACGGCGAAGGAATCTCCGTCGGCGAGGTCTGGTGATTCGCGTGCACGGAGGAAGGGTTGGCGATCGAGGGTCGGTATAAATAGGCGACCGCGATCCGATTAGGAATGAAATCGGATTAAAATTTAAAAAAATATTTCATAATTTTAAAAATTAAGAATTCGTATTAATTCGTTTACCAAACTCATAACTTATTTTTGTTTCTATCGTCCAAAATAAACATGACAAGTTTGAAGTCTGCGCGAGACTGGCTTCCATCAGAGTTGAACAGCCAAGTCGCCTAATTGTGACTCGAGAGTCAATTGAGTTAGGCAACAATTGACCAGTTTAATTGTATTTATTTTTTCAGTTGATCCATTTAGTCTCACACAAGTTCTTCAGTAGCCATCTAGATAAATAGATAAATTCAAAAAAATACAAATAAATAAATCCCGACTAATGATCTAACATCATTGGAAGTGGTTTGAACATTATGGACATATGAGATGCCTTATATGAGTCTCGTTGTATGGGAGTTTGTCCTATTTCTTACAATCGTGCTGTGTGATGCATGAGCTACAGGTTTACTTTTATTTATTTATATTGTTAATTCAGGTATTTAGCTTTTTCGAACCGATAAACCTATCAATCTAATCTCATGAAAATTTCTCACCGACAATTAAAATAAATTTAAAAGTGCAAATGAATCCTCACCCCACCGTCAATATCCTAGATTTTTCATCCCATTCATACAAATTTATTTGTATTGTTTTATATGATTGAAATCAGGGTTGGAGTAAAAAAAAAAATGACATTGAGACTGAATTGCTCGTATAATTTTCTTTACGACTAAATAAATATATTTAATAATTAAAATTTTACATACTTGGCCTATTTTGATTGGCCGTTTGATTATTTTTTTAAAAACTAAAATCATTAGTGGAACAACATCGTTTCATTAAAGGTTTTTTTGTAATTTTATTTTTGTAAGTACCCAGGTTGATTTTATATGATCGACTAAGTTGAATTAGGTCTTTATTGTGTTTGATCCTTGTGTCTAAATGTACAGGAGCTTAGGAGTACAAAAAGTCAAGTGAAAAACATAACAGACGAGCAGGATGACACAGGAAAGGGAGCCGATGGGCTCGGTACACCGAGGGATTTAGAGGCTACGAAAGAGTATACCGGTGTACAAGAAGGGTGTGTGTGACGTTCGAGGGACGAGAAGCCGGGAGGAAGTTCGTTCAAGGAGAAAGTCGGAGTCGGGTTCGGGTGAGCTCAACTCAAGATGGTCGAAAATTACCCACGCGGACAAAAGGTGAAAAAGTCAACATAGAAGTTGACTTTGACAAATTGGTCAACTAAGGAGTCTCAGTTGCCTCTGCAGGCATCTCAGTTGACTCAAATGAGTTCTGCCTAAAACAGAACTAAGGCGACTTAGGTCAGAACTGAAGTGTCTCAGATCGAAATGTTGTTGCCGGAAGCACCAGATTGAACATGTTTTTGATAATGACAAAAAGTTCAAAGTTAAGTATTGTTTTGGATCTAACATGTTTCACTAAGTATGCAGGAAAATCCTAGTTTACTTAGGCATGAAGTCTTAACCTATAGGGCTGAGCACGAAGTCCTGGTTGAGAACTGGGCACAAAGTCCTGGTTGAGGGCTGGGCACCGAAGACCTAACCGAGGGTTAGGCACGAAGACCTGCTTCAGAAGACTAGGCACGAAAACTTGACTAGGGATCGATCACCGAAGACATGATCCGGAAGATCGGGCAGGAGTCTTAGCCGAGCGAGGACAACAGACAGAAGTAGGGATGAGTCGAGGTATGGACATCTCGAGATTCGGAAGCTTTGGAGGCCGAGTAAAAATCCAACCGGAGGTGCCGGTTGGCAAAATATAACTTCTCCAGAGTGGAATAGGTGAGGATATGTTCCCCGGAAGAGGGAACAGTAGGCGTCGGTTGACCTAGGATTTCATTTTGAAATCCAAAGTCAGAATCAGACAGCTCTGGATGTCAAACATGCATTTATTTCATATATATTATATGTTATTTGTATTTCGGACTAACCTTGTGTTGTAGCTGAAGAAATTAGAGATCAATAGATTCTAGGGTGCCCAAGAGGTCTCAGGCGCTCCAGTACATAAAACTCAGCCTGGGCGAGGCTGAGTTGGCGACTACTGATTAGACATGCCATGTCACCAACACAGGCGCCCCAGAGCACTCAGGCACTCGAGAAGGTTAGAATTTGGCCAATCTGCGGATGAGGACGCAGCTGGATTGCGCTGAGCTGGGGGCACCTTTATGGGCACTCGAACGCCCAAGTGCTTGTATAAAAGGGGTTTCGAGCCACAACATTCCATATCAAGTTTTCACATCATTTATGCTCAAGTGTGCTGTTTTGAAGCAATCCAGGAACTCTGAAATGCTACTCCGACAATAACGCGCTCTCTTTTTCATTTCAGTCAAAGTTGTTGGTATTAAGCTCATTTCTTTTTGTTAGGATGTACACTAAAAGCCTTACTTTTATATAGACATCTTCATTTTGAAAGAGAATCACAAGATCACTGATTGCATGCTTATATTAGTATGTGCATTTTGTCTCATACTTTACATTGTAGATAACATGGTGTGTGGTGTCGCACAGAGATCATGTTATCAGTCTCTTGTAAAGTATAAGCAGAGGCTCACAACCGAGATGGATTTGGACAAATCATCGGGATGGTTGTAGTGTAATTTGGTGTTGGTTTATCTTGACCATAGAATTATACTAGTACACTTTGTTTGCATTGAGCAGGACCGACGTAGAGGTGATTCAATTTATACTGACTTGATAATTGAATCAGACCTCTGTTATTATGGAGTACATGCTCTTAATCCCGATATAATAACGGGTACATGTACTTAATATTTATTTCTTTAATTTACCAATGAACGAGATTTATTCTGTTAAATCGATAGGCCAGGAAGTTGGGAAATAATATTATTTACACGGTGTGTCGTTGATTATAGACGGAAACCGTGTCCTGGTGAGTCGGGTTGATGATGCCCCCTTGATGAGCTCATAAAATTCATCATGTTAAATCCTGCAGGTAGACTTGGTCCGACATGATGATAATGATGAGTGGTACTAATCAAGGAGTTAAATGTTGATTAATTAAATTGTCAGTAATTTAAATTAATTAACGGGCATTCGATATCTTAAACACGAGGAGATATTTGTACTCATAATAGGTGGAGCTCATATGTAAATATCGGGGGTTGGTAAGGTAGTTCAATGAGGATCCTTTAGTGGAATGGATCTTCATTAATGGATTGAGCCTTGATCCATTAGGTGGCCAAGACCCAACTCCTCCTCATGGTCCCTATTGTAGCCCTATAAATATCCCATGGTGTCATGAAACCAAGGCAATCCAACACACATCCAACTCTAAGGCTTTTCTCTCTTCCTCTCCTTCTCTCTCCTAGGGCAACCGACGGTGTGGAAGAGAAATCCTTTTCTCTTCCTTATTCTTCCTTCTCTTCTCTTGATTGTTGGTGTAAGGAAGAAGAGTCTCCTTCTCTTCTCTTGGCCGGTTCGATCTTGAGAAGGAGAAGAAGGGAGATCCGGCAGGAAGGGGGGCGGCGGTGCTTGGCGCCGGCGGGAAGGAAGTGGGGTGGTGGCCGATTAGGGTTAGTGAAGAAGAGGGTTTCTCTCTACTTCTTCATCATCTTCTTCATCTCCTTTTGCTTCCTCTCCTTTGATACCTTATGGCTGGAACTCCTTGGTGGCTGGAAGTGGTTGGCGGCGCACGGTTGGAGAGGAAGAAGTGGCCGACGACAACCTTATTGGCTAGGCCATTTGGTTGGCGCAAGAAGAAGGTGGTATTGGAATGCCTTGGTGACTTCGGTACTTGGTAGATCGTCGCCCACACGACGTCCAAGAGGGGAGGGCCATACAATAGAAGATCGCGAGATAAAAGGAAAGGTATACCTTATCTATGGCTCTTTGATTTCTATTAGTTCATGTGGTTAATTAATTATCATTGCATGTTAATTATTTGTTAATTAATTGTGATAATTAATTATTGTGGACCTCGATGATAAACACAAAAACTGGCTGATCTAGTCGCGAAGTGAGGCGGACTCCCAAGAGTGAAGTGACCCTCCGAGCGCTACGAGCTGTGGATGCAGGCTCCGATTTGCGAGAGAAGGACCATTAGCGAACCCGCTGGGAAAAGTCCCCAGCAAGGCACTCCGACGGTCAAGTTAGTCCCCGGTGGTGGAGGAGCAGAAAAGCAATGAAACAGTGAAAAAAAATACTATTGCGCGTACCTGTGTGACGGGGAGCGGAGGGGCTTATATAGCCGAGGGAGCTGGCAGCTTCTGCCCGGCCTGCCACTCCCTTTCGTAGGCGAGAGCACGGCAGGGCGTTGCCAGTATTGGCAGGGTGAGACACTGCATGCCCGAATAAGGCAAGGGGCACTGCCGGCTCGCCGACGTGCGTCGCTAGGCGCCCCTCGGCCTGACGCGAACGCAGGTGGTCGTGGTACGGGATGGTAGTGGGATCACGGTGTCAGCGAGATTCCTGCGATTTGGGCTTGAAATGTGTCAGTTCCGCGTCGACCCCGTACCACTTTCTGCTAGTGTGATGTCAGAGAGTGGGTGTGGCTTAAGGAAGGATGGATCCTGAGGTAGGTATCTGACCAAATGGCCCGAGTGATATTAGGCTCCGCAAATAATATCCCCGAGTGACACAGGGTACGCCTCGAGTTAGGGGGCGGAGATGTAATCGATCCGCCTGCTCCTAAGTCACACGGTTGAGTGGTCGAGTTAGAGGGCGCTCGAGTCAGGGGACACTCGGGATCGGCTCGCTCTACCCAACCCAGGGTCGAGCAGCTGGGGGTTTGATGATTCCCCGGATCGGGAACTCCTCGTGTCGGGCCTTCTTCGGCTCTTCCCTTGAGCCTCCGTTAACATCGTGTGCATTCGAGTCGACTCCTCGATGTCTTTGAGTAGGTTGGGCCGGGCCAGATTCTATCGACTCGATTTCTTACTTGAGCCCTATGGTTCACTAGGACCCCGGGGACCCCTATCTCTTCCCTACTCGGATGTGGCGCCAGGCTGGCCAGCCGAGCCACCCGTGATCTAGGCTGGAATCATCGGTGATCCGCTCGTCGTATATTCCGCGGCTAATCGGTTGGACGAGATTGATCGCTAGAACAACTTGGTTGTTCAAGCGATCACACGAATCAGTTAGCACGACGATAAGACGGTCGGTTTGGGAAATAGGTCTCCATTCGGATCAAAATTTTAATCCGTGGACATGGAGAGGTTTCCCATGCCCGACCCAGCATCCCTTTGGCACAAAACCAACAATTGGTATCAGAGCCAAGGTTTTTCGATTTTGTGTGTTTAGATTCGGTTACATTTTGCATTTTATCATGTATTTTATTTTTGCCGGATAATAGTAGGATGTGTGTAGGCTAACTCTTTGGTTGCAGATACGAGATTCCAATTATTATGGCTTAAATAATATGTGTATGTGATTGGTTGTGCATGGTTGTAATATTTGAATCCTCGGGGTTGACGAGGCTAAATTTGTATTTGATTTTTATAATTAAATACGGCACATGTTTAGCTGTGCATTTTATTTACTTTCGATCTAGATTTCATGTACACTCTTTTGTGGAGTATAGGATCGACGAATGTAAATAAATAGCATTTTATCTCGGCTCGGAGATCCCTTCAATGGTGGCTTGCGCATGGTGTAGGGAGGAGTGGTCGAGATGACAACATGACTGGAGGCACATTGAAGACTAAAACCATGATAGTTGGAAAAATTAGATTTTTCTTATTTATTGCTTTTAGTTTATGTGCTTGTCGTGCTTGTATGAAAATTCCTCAAATATAAATAACTAAGTGGGAGAGAGACCCTAAGGGTCCCATGACCTTCATTACTAATTTGATAAGTGATGCAAACAAGCTTGCGCGTCGGCTTTGAGTGCCTTCCTCCCCATCGGATGGGCTTGTTCTGCAGATCACTAGGTCAAACATGATTATAGAAAATTATTGAAGAGCGTGTGATTTTTCCCATCGGTCGACACATAATCTAAAATAATTTTCTTAGTATCGTGTAATGGTAAACACTTAAATGCAAGTAATAGTATCCTCCCCATCGAAGTTACTGCTATTATTTGTAGGGCCGAAGAGGAACCAACTATTAATTTTATTTGTTAAAATGTTAGGTTGACAAGATAATAAAATTAATGGGTAAAACCTCCTCTTATAAATGTAGAATTCGTATACGTCCACACTATCATGGCATGCGAATTTTTTTGTGTTTTGAGGTGTTGGTTGATTTTAAAATTTTTTGTTTTAAGGAATCAATATTTTTTGAAATCTAAAGTTTGTGATCGTTGTGATTCTCAGGAAAATTTTCAAAATGACCTTCAACCCACTAGCTGTAATACTTAAAGAAAACAAACTTACGAGCCCTAACTACATTGACTGGAAACAGAACCTGGACATTGTCCTAACTGCTGAGGAGTACAAGTTTGTACTGTTCGAGTTTTGTCTGAAATAACCTAGCGAGAATTCTGATGAAGAGGAGAAGGAACGTTATAAGAAGTGGATCAAAGCAGATGAGATGACGCGGTGTTACATATTGACATCTATGTCAAATGCATTGCAACATCAGCATCAGACTTTTTTCACTGCTTATGACATGATGGTCACTCTCAAAGAACTCTTTGGACATCAGAATCGAGCCGCTAGGCAAGAGGCCATGAGGAACTTAATGACGACTACCATGGTTAAAGGGACACCCGTGAGGGATCATGTCCTTAAGATGATGACCCATCTCAATGAGATGGAAGTCCTTGGAGCAGAGATCGATGGGGAAATCCAGGTCGATATCATTCTCTAGTCTCTGCCTAAGAGTTTTGAGCAGTTTCGCCTGAACTACAATATGAACAAACGTATATATTCGTTGGCGGAACTTCTGACCGAACTCCAGGCGACAGAGAGGTTTTTTCGTCAGAGTGCTCATGCTTTGGTTGCTCAGAAGGTTTCTACTTCTATGTCGTAAGGCAAGAAGAAGAAGAAACAAGGTGGGAGTAAAGAAGGCGGCAGGATCTCAGGGACCTCGAACTGGCGTGAAGAAGCCGAAAGGCAAGTGCTTCACGTGCAAACAGACTGGACATTGGAAGGCGGACTGACCCCGTCGTCAAAATAAAGGTATATCCTTTTCTTTAGTTGTTGAAATATGCTTAGCGGTGTTATCTATCGGTACCTGGTGTGTAGGTACGAGAGCCACTGATCATGTCTGCAATTCTTTATAGGGGTTCCAGGAAACCCGACGACTAGCTGATGGAGAGATTACCGTCTACATGGGCAATGCTACGAAGGTGACAACTATTGCAGTGGGAGACGTTTATTTGTATTTTGATAGAAATAAAGTTTTGGTTTTAAGAAATTGTTTTTATGCACCTTCTTTTAGAAAGAACCTTGTTTTGGTTTCTAAAATAATAAAGGATGAGTATTCTATTTCTTTAAATGATCGTGTTGTTATAAAAAGGAATAGAGAGATTATCTGTTCAGGTAAATTAGTTGGCAATTTGTATACTTTAGAACCAAAATCTCCCACGATACAAATAGAAGTTAATAGCTCATCATCTAACCAGAATAAGAGAAAGCAACTTTTGAAGATGAACCAAACATATCTTTGGCATCTAAGACTTGGTCATATTAACCTTAGTAGGATTCAAAGGTTGATAGACGATGGGCCCTTGGGTTCATTGGTGGTGGAAGACTTCACAACCTGTGAATCTTGCTTGGAAGGTAAGACGACCAAGAGGTCTTTCAAGGCCAAGGGGTATAGGAACAAAGATGTGTTAGAATTGGTTCATTCTGATTTGTGTGGTCCTATGTGTAGGACCGGTGCCGTCGATAGAGGGGGGGGGTGAATATCGACCGTTCAAAACTTCGTAAGACATTCAATCATCGTTCTAGACTTAGAGTGTTAGCGCAGCGGAAAAGTAAAACAGAACGAAAATAAATAGACACAGCGCGCGCGGGATTTACTTGGTTCCCAACCCCCAGCGTCAGTACATCCAAGGCCTAAGCACGGGAACGCTCGTCCACTATTGGTCTCCTTTCCAAAATTTTCGGAGGCGGAGAAACCCGTCTTACAGTGCAGAAGTACAATAACAAATATAGAAAATTAAGTGCGGAATTAAATAAAAGCAAACCAACAAGACAAAGTCTGAAGCTCGATCGATCTGGACCTCCGAAGTACCGCGCACTTCCTCCTGGAGCCTCCCGATCGTAGAGTCTCATCTCTAGCGCGTTGTCGTCGGTCAGAATTCTTGGAATCACTCTTGGCAGTTGTTGTTGAAGCAGAGGGGTCGAAGCCCTTTTATAGGCTTCCTGCGGGCGCCCTGAACGTTGGGGGCGCCCCGATAAACCCGGTCAAACTTTATCCCCGCGTCTACCTCGTCGCAGCTGATAAAACCTTTGACCAGGGTGCCCCGGACCTCCCGGGCGCCCTCATGAAGGCTTATCTATGTTTCGAACTCGAAACAGCAAAAACAGGTTTAAACCCGGGCGCCCCGGACGCTCCGGGCACCCCGCTTGACATCTATTCTGCTTTCAACACTTTACTGCACTTTTTTGCTTTGTCTGGGGGCGCCCCCACTGTTGGGGGCACCCTGGATGCGTGGGGGCGCCCCCACTGCTGGGGGCGCCCTGCTTCAAGGCTGGCAGCACACTTTTTTTTTGCCTGATTACCTGCTTTGTCTCCGATACCTGCAAGATACACAAACACAAAGCAAATGTACATACAATATTAGCCTTAAGGACTTGGTTCGGACTTCAGATTTTCACGAAACCCTAGGTCGAACCGGCACAAGTTCCCATCCCCAAGAACTTGCCCTTCACCTACTCCTTTCAGGAGATGGTTGCCACCCAGCCCTTCGGGTGGACTTTTGCTTAGCTTTCGATACCTCCGGACCTCGAGACGCCCAAACCCTGACCCGTCTCTACTCCTGTCCTTAGTCATCGCTCAGCTAAGTTGCTCAGTCCCTTGGACCAAGACTTCATTCCCTAGCAGTCCTTCGCCAGGTGCCTAGCAGTCCTTTGCCAGGTCTTCATTCCCTAGCAATCATTCGCCAGGTGCCTAGCAACCCTTCGCTAGGTCTCTATGCCTAGCAGCCCTTCGCTAGGTGCCTAGCAGCCCTTCGCTAGGTGCATAGTAGCCCTTCGTTAGGTCTTCTATGCCTAGCATCCCTTCGCTAGGTGCCTAGCAGCCCTTCGCTAGGTCTTAGGGTTTCGATACCTAGCAACCCTTCGCTAGGTGCCTAGCAGCCCTTCGCTAGGTCTTAGGGTTACGATACCTAGCAGCCCTTCGCTAGGTGCCTAGCAACCCTTCGCTAGGTCTTAGGGTTACGATACCTAGGGTTACGATACCTAGCTTAACTAGGACATTTCTTCAACTTAGATTACTTCTCCTTTGCTCCCCTTTGTCTGTTTATTGTATCACTGACTTAAGTGTATTGTCAAACATTAAAACACTTAAAGGAGAACATCATTGATGCAACTTGCACCAATAATCTCCCCCTTTTTGATGTTTGACGATAACTTAAGTTAGATTGATTTAAGGGGCTAACTTACTGTCCTTGAGAAAAAAATGAAAAAATGATATAAGTTTGAAACTACATTTTTGATTTTTGGGAGAAAATTTTTCTAACTTAAGCACACCACCTCTCCCCCTTTGTCATACATAAAAAAAAACAAGAAATTACTTGCACCAACAATGAAAACCTTTGATTCTTTTAGAAAATACTTAGTGCAAAGTTTTTGAAAGCATTGTATTTTGAATGGTATATTGCATTTTTTGAAAAATGCATATTTAAAAAGATGCTATATGCTTTGAAAAGCACAAGTACTTAAAAAAATGCAAGTACTTTTGAAAGATTATATAATTTTTGAAAAATATAAGTACCTTTGAAAAATGTATTGAATTCTTGAACAATTGAGTACTTTTTGGAAAATGCATAATTTTTGAAAAAGAATGCTATTTTGGAAAATATAAATATTATGCATATTTTGCAGGTACTAACTTTTTTTTTTTGAAAAAGATGAAATTTTGAAAAATCTAAGTAATTTTTGAAACATAGTATTTTACTTGACTAGGTTTCTTTTCTAGTCTGACACAATCCTAGGAAACCTTGTTAACTGCAATGATATTTTCCTAAGTGTCCTGGAAATTCTTCAAACTCAAGTAAATATTAACAAAATTTTACAAAAAAAATGATGGTACTTTTGAAAATATATGCTAGTGGATTTTGAAAAATGTGTGAACTTTTAAAGACCCAATATTTTACTTGACTTGGTTTATCTTCCAGTCTGACACTATCCTGGGACACCTTGTTAACTACAAGGACATTTCCTAAGTGTCCTGGAAATTCTCCAACCCAAGTAAACATTATTTCAAAAATAATTTTATAAGTCACACAAATTCTAACAAATAGAATAATAGTATTTTGAAAGACTTAGATTTTGAAGATATGAAAACATGTTATTAAATAATTCTTTTAATTTGACCTCCCCCTAAACTTGACTCAGTCCTGGGAAGCTTGTTGACCACAAGTATTCTTCCTCTGAGTCTTAAGGTTTGATTCAGATTAAAAATAAATATTTAACAAAAAATGAATAATTACCAAAAAAAACTTTTATGAAATTCTTCTTTTGACTCTGACTCCCCCTAAATTTGACACATCCTAGGAGTCCTTGAAGATCATGAAGTGGACCTTTCCTCTGTGTCTTTAGGATTTATCAAAGTCAAAGAAATTTTGAACATCTAATTTTTACAACATAACCCCTTTTTGAAAACACAGGTAATAATGATTTAAAGCATAGTTTTCGAAAAGTATTTTTCAAATGATAGTAATGTTTAAATTGCCATATTTGAAAGCCATTTTTTAAAAAAATGAAAAGCACTCCCCCTGTACCCGATACCGTTTGACTCCATCTAAGTGCCTTAAGGAACTTTAGTGTTGTCCTAAGAGGCTTGTGTCTAATTGTGTGAGTCAAACAATTTTCAAAAGAATATAATTTTTAAAAGCATATACTGTATTGGCAATCAACAAGCATGAAATCCATACAAACATTATTATGTTGAAGCACTATTTTGAAAATATATTTTTAGGAAAATATTTTAACAAATTTGAAAAATAATTTTGAAAATTATTTTTCAATTCATTAGTCCTTAACATCTCACCCGTTTTAGATGTATCAATACAACAAGTATGGTTGCCTTATAGGTGTATTGTGAGATGCTTGAATCATTTTTCTTAATTTATTATTAACTCTAAGGTTTAATTGAAGCTTGTGTTAGATTTGAATTTGACACGAAGTAACTTGAATTTGAATTTCAAAATTTGACTTCCAGGTCTTGGCGAGACACTAGGCCTTCATTGGCCGTAGCCTTATTGGATCATCAACCATTTCCTTGACAAAGCCTTTTAATGAAATTTCATTTTCAAAATTACTTTTTGAAAAATTCTGGTCTAACTAGTTTGGGTCTTGGATCGGTAGCTTCGGCTAGTTTCACCAGTCTAAAGAGACCAAGTAGAGTATACTTGACCTTATTAGAATTGGCTTTCCTAACGTACTATCATCTCACCGCCACCCAATACTAGGTTGATCAAGTTTCAATTATTCTTTTTCCTATAGCCGTTCTAATATATGCATAAAATTTAAATATGAATGACATGTCATATATTTGAAAGAAGTAGCAAATGCATGACATGACAATTATGCATGAGTCAAACAATTCAAATCATTTTATTTAAGTTTCTAAAAATGTATCAAATTCCCGATTTGATACATGTCGTGTGAACCCGCGAATATGCCAACCCACTTTGACATATTTAATGTTATTAATTTTAATTGTTATAATTTGGGTAAAATTTTATTTGAGTTTAAGTTATTTAAGATTTTTAGTTGGTTTCAAGTTAATTAAGATTTGAAGTTGAATTAATTAGAAGATAATTGATGTTGAATTAATTGAAGTTTGAATTAATTTGAAAATTAATTAATTAAGATTGAATTGATTTGAATCAATTAAAGTTGAATTTATTTGAAGTAGATTGAATTAATTAGCTTTATTTGAATTAAATTGATTTAATTGATTTAATTAAGATTTAATTTTAATTTAATTTAATTTTAATTTTAATTTTAATTTAATTTTAATTTAATTTTAATTTAATTTAATTTGAATTTAATTTAGATTTAAATTTAATTTGAATTTAATTTAATTTGAATTTAATTTGATTTGAATTTAATTTTAATTTGAATTTAATTTAGATTTAATTTGAATTTAATTAAGATTTAATTAATTAAGATTTAATTAATTTGAAATTGAATAATTACGATTTAATTAATTTGAATTTGAATAATTAAGATATAATTAATTTGAATTTTTAAGGTTATAATAATTAATTAATAATTGTGGGTTTAAATTTATCATTTTCATTATTTTAAAAATGTCTTCTTCATCTTTATCTTTCTTTTCAAGTTTTTCTAATAATTTTGATTTATTTGAATTTTTGTAATTTTTATTGATTATGACCTTTATCTTAGAAAATTTTACCTCCTCCTCAACGTTAGATCTTTCAATATCCTTAGCATAGGTGGAGTAAATTGGGCCACTAGTTAAAGTTTTATATTAATATTCAATATTATCTATAATTAAGTTATTATCTACGAGGATTTTATCTTCAATATTTTCAAGAAATTCAAAATTAATCTCTAGATTATCCTTAAGATTTTCAGAATTAATATCTGGATTATCTTTAGGATTTTCAAAATTAATTTCTGGATTAATTTTACTAACTTCAGAGTTATATTTAGAATTTTTAGATTCGAATTCAAATTTATACAACGGATTTTCAAATTTGAATTCATAATTATCTAAAGAATTTTCCAATTTGAATTCAGATTTATCCTTAGGATTTTCGAATTTGAATTCGAATTTATCCTTAGGATTTACGAATTTGAATTCGGATTTATCCTTAGGATAAAATTTATCTGAATTAGAATTATCAGAATTAATAATTTCAGAATTTATTTTAGAAATTACTGAGTTGACATTCTGGATTAAATAGTTAATTTCGGATATTTTAGTCATATCTATATTTTCTAATTTGTCATGCAAAAAATTAATTTTACTATGCAGTAAATCTAATTTATCAGAAAAATTAACTACATTATCACAAGGCAGTGCAGGAACTTGTAAAATTTTTGGAACATAAATCTTACGTACCTTCGCCGGACACTTATTTTTGTAATGTCCGTACTTCTCGCATTTGAAGCATCGTACGTGACTTTTGTCCCTCCGGCTTCCTGGTGCTGGTGCCTCCTTCGCCACCAGTGATGAAGATCGAGTCTTACGAGTAGGATACTGATTTTTGTAGTGCCCTCTCTCCCTGCACTTAAAACACATAACATGAAATTTAAACACAGACATTTAAATAAAATATACCTGATTCACCCCTGAGCTCCCCCTCAACTCCTGGCGTCGTTGCTCCGTCGGCGGTTAGTCCGGTGAAGAGCGGCTCGACTCTGATACCAATTGTAGGACCGGTGCCGTCGATAGAGGGGGGGGGGTGAATATCGACCATTCAAAACTTCGTAAGACTTTTAATCGTCGTTCTAGACTTAGAGTGTTAGCGCAGTGGAAAAGTAAAATAGAACGAAAATAAATAGACACAGCGCATGCGGGATTTACTTGGTTCCCAACCCCCCAGGGTCAGTACATCCAAGGCCTAAGCACGGGAACACCCGTCCACTATTGGTCTCCTTTTCGGAATTTCCGGAGGCGGAGAAACCCGTCTTACAGTGCAGAAGTACAATAACAAATATAGAAAATTAAGTGCGGAATTAAATAAAAGCAAACCAACAAGACAAAGTCTGAAGCTCGGCCGATCTAGACCTCCGAAGTGCCGCGCACTTCCTCCTGGAGCCTCCCGGTCGTAGAGCCTCGTCTCTAGCACGTTGTCGTCGGTCAGAATGCTTGGAATCGCTCTTGGCAGTTGTTGTTGAAGCAGAGGGGTCGAAGCCCCTTTTATAGGCTTCCTGCGGGCGCCCTAGACGTTGGGGGCGCCCCGATAAACTCGGTCAAACTTTATCCCCGCGTCTATCTCGCCGCAGCTGATAAAACCTTTGACCAGGGCGCCCCGGACCTCCCGGGCGCCCTCATGAAGGCTTATCTGTGTTTCAGACTCGAAACAGCAAAAACAGGTTTGAACCCGGGCGCCCCAGACGCTCCGGGCGCCCCGCTTGACATCTATTCTGCTTTCAACACTTTACTGCAATTTTTTGCTTTGTCTGGGGGCGCCCCCACTGCTGGGGGCGCCCTGCTTCAAGGCTGGAAGCACACTTTTTTTTTGCCTGGTTACCTGCTTTGTCTCCGATACCTGCAAGATACACAAACACAAAGCAAATGTACATACAATATTAGCCTTAAGGACTTGGTTCGGACTTCGGATTTCCACGAAACCCTAGGTCGAACCGGCACAAGTTTCCATCCCCGAGAACTTGCCCTTCACCTACTCCTTTCAGGAGATGGTTGCCACCCAGCCCTTCGGGTGGACTTTTGCTTAGCTTCCGATACCTCCGGACCTCGAGACGCCCAAACCCTGACCCGTCTCTACTCCTGTCCTTAGTCATCGCTCAGCTAAGTTGCTCAGTCCCTTGGACCAAGACTTCATTCCCTAGCAGTCCTTCGCCAGGCGCCTAGCAGCCATTCGCTAGGTCTTCTATGCCTAGTAGCCCTTCGCTAGGTGCCTAGCAGCCCTTCGCTAGGTCTTCTATGCCTAGCAGCCCTTCGCTAGGTGCCTAGCAGCCCTTCGCTAGGTGCCTAGCAGCCCTTCGCTAGGTCTTAGGGTTTCAATACCTAGCAGCCCTTCGCTAGGTCTTAGAGTTATGATACCTAGCAGCCCTTCACTAGGTCTTAGGGTTATGATACCTAGCAGCCCTTCGCTAGGTCTTAGGGTTACGATACCTAGGGTTACGATACTTAGCTTAACTAGGACATTTCTTCAACTTAGGTTACTTCTCCTTTGCTCCCCTTTGTCTGTTTATTGTATCACTGACTTAAGTGTATTGTCAAACATTAAAACACTTAAAGGAGAACATCATTGATGCAACTTGCACCAACACTATGTCTATCCAGGCTAAAGGTGGCTTTGAATACTTTGTCTCCTTTATAGACGATTATTCAAGGTATGGGTACATTTACTTGATGCGCGGCAAGTTTGAATGCTTTGATAAGTTCAAAGAATTTAAGGCTGATGTGGAGAAACATCAAGGTAAAAGTATCAAGACATTACGATCAGATCGTGGTGGTGAGTGTCTCTTGGGAGAGTTTAGGACTTACTTGTCAGAGGTTGGGATTCAGTCCCAATTGTCTGTACCCAGTACACCCCAACAAAATGGTGTAGTAGAGCGAAGGAATATGACTCTTATGAAGATGGTTAAATCGATGATGAGTTACTCTGAGTTGCCATTGGGGATATGTTCTGGAAACGGTAGCGTACATACTGAACTTGGTACCATCTAAGTCAGTACTCTCTACTCCTATAGAATTATGGACTGAGCGAAAGCCTAGTCTAAGACATATTCGGATTTAGGGTAGTCCAGCACATGTGATGAAGGGAGATACTGATAAGTTGGAATCCCGTACAGAAGTACGCTTGTTCGTAGGCTATCCTAGAGGAACGAAAGGACGTTTATTCTATAGTCCTAAGGATCAGAGAGTAATCGTTAGCACGAATGCCCGATTCTTAGAGGAAGACTATATGATGGACCACAAGCCCATGAGTAGAATTATTCTTAAGGAATTAAGAGGAGGCATTCCGACCTTAGTATCAACGGTACAAGAGGATATATCATAAGTCACTGTACCACGTGTCACAGAAGATACACAGGTGGTACCTCGTCGTAGTGGGAGGGTTGTTAGACAACCTGAAAGATTCATGTTTTTGGAAGAGTCTTCGGACTTGGTCCCTGGCGAACATGAACCGGATCCCTGGATCTATGATGAGGCACTCCAAGATAAAGATGCGGAATCTTGGCAAAGGGCAATGAATTCTGAGATAGAATTTATGGATTCTAATCACGTCTGGGAGCTAGTAGAACCACCCAATGGTGTAAAAGTCATTGGATGCAAGTGGATCTACAAGAAAAAGAGAGGATCAGACAGGAAGGTTGAGACCTTTAAAGCTAGGCTTGTTGTGAAAGAGTATACTAAAAAAAAGGATATCGATTATGAGGAGACCTTTTCGCCGGTGGTCATACTTAAGTCTATCCGGATTCTCTTATCTATTGCCGCTCATATGGATTATGAGGTATGACAGATGGACGTCAAGACAACTTTCCTTAACGGAAGTCTTGAGGAGACCATCTATATGAAGCAACCAGAGGGATTCATTGCGAAGGATAAAGAGCATCTTGTGTGTAAGCTTAATCGGTCCATTTATGGATTGAAGCAAGTTTCACGATCTTGGAACATCCGCTTTGATGAGGTAATCCAGTCATATGAATTTATTCAAAGTCCGGATGAGTCATGTGTATATAAGAGATGTGACGGAAACACAGTGATATTTCTTGTACTATACATAGATGATATTTTGCTCATTGGCAATAATATCAAAGTATTATTAGATGTAAGGGTATGGTTGTCCAAATAGTTTGATATGAAGGACTTGGGAGAAGCGAGACACATCCTTGGGATCAAGGTTATAAGGGATCGCCAGAAAAGGATGTTGTGCTTATCTCAAGTTTCATACATAGACACTGTCCTAGCTCGTTTTTGCATGGAAAACTCCAAGAAATGTTTTTTTTTATCTTTCAGACATAGAGTTCCTCTATATAAGGAGATGTGTCCTAAAACACCAAAGGAGATAGAGGAGATGAAGGCGGTTCCTTATGCTTTGGCGGTTGGAAGCCTTATGTATACTATGCTATGCACGAGACTGAATATCTGCTTTGCCGTGGGCATGGTTAGCATATATCAAAGTAACCCTGGATAGGGACATTGGACTGCGGTAAAGCATATATTGAAGTACCTGAGAAGGACTAGGGATTATATGCTAGTTTACCAGGCATACCAATTAATCCCTATGGGTTATACGGATTTAGACTTCCAATCAGATAGGGACAAAAGTAAGTCTACCATGGAGTATGTGTTTACTTTAGGAGGTGAAGTCATAGTATGGAAGAGTGTTAAGCAGAAATGCGTGGCAGACTTCACCATGGAAGCTGAGTATGTGGCAGCCTCAGAGGCGGCCAAGGAAGCTGTATGGCTCAGGAACTTCATGATGGACATGGATGTGATTCCTGGTTTTCCCAAATCTATCACAATTTATTGTGATAATAGTGGTGCAGTTGTAAACTCAAAGGAACCACGAGCCTATAAGGCGAGTAAACACATAGAGCACAAGTACCACCTGATACGAGAGATAATAAAGCGAGGAGAAGTTGTTGTCGCCAAGATTGCATCGAAGGACAACCTGGCAAATCCTTTCACTAAGGCCCTTCCAGCGAGAGCTTTTGATAGGCATGTGGAGGATATGTGAGTCAGATGTATGACATTGTAAGGACAGCAGAGTCTTTTAGTATAAGTGGGAGATTGTTAGGATGTATACTAAAAGCCTTGCTTTTATATAGACATCTTCATTTTGAAAGAGAATCACAAGATCATTAATTGTATGTTTATATTAGTATGTGCATTTTGTCTCATACTTTACATTATAGATAACATGGTGTGTGGTGTCCCACAGAAGATCATGTTATCAGTCCCTTGTAAAGTATAAGTAGAGGCTTACAACCGAGATGGATTTGGACAAATCATCAGGATAGTTGTAGTGTAATTTGGTGTTGGTTTATCTTGACCATAGAATTACATTAGTGCACTTTGTGTGCATTGAGCAGGACTGACATAGAGATGATTCAATTTATACTAACTTGCTAATTGAATCAGACCTCAGTTATTATGGAATACATGCTCTTAATTCCGATATAATAACGGACACATGTACTTAATATTTGTTTCTTTAATTTACCAATAGGCAAGATTTATTCTATTAAATCCATAGGCCCGGTAAGTTGGAAAATAATATTATTTATATAGTGTACCATTGATTATAGATGAAAATCGTGTCTTGATGAGTTGGGTTGATGATGCCCCCTTGATGTGCTCATAAAGTTCATCATGTTAAATCCTGCAGGTGGACTTGGTCCGACATGATGATAAGGATGAGTGGTACTAATCAAGAAGTTAGATGTTTATTAATTAAATTATCAGTAATTTAAATTAATCAACGGACATTCAATATCTTAAACTCGAGGAGATATTTGTACTCATAATAGGTGGAGCCCATATGTAAATATGGGGGATGATGAAGTAGTTCAATGAGGATCCTTTAGTGGAATGAATCTTCATTAATGGATCGGGCCTTGATCCATTAGGTGGCCAAGACCCAACTCCATCTCATGGTCTCTATTGTAGCCCTATAAATACCAATGGTGTCATGAAACCAAGGCAATCCAACACACATCTAACTCTAAGGCTTTTCTCTCTTCCTCTCCTCTCTCCTAGGGCAACCGGCGGTGTGGAACAGAAATCCTATTCTTCCTTCTCATCTCTTGATTGTTGGTGCAAGGAAGAAGAGTCTCCTTCTCTTCTCTTGGCCGGTTCGATCTTGAGAAGGAGAAGAAGGGAGATCTGGCAGCAAGGGGGGTGGCGGTGCTTGGCGCCGGCGGGAAGGAAGTGGGGTGGTAGCCGGTTAGGGTTAGTGAAGAAGAGGGTTTCTCTCTACTTCTTCATCTCCTTTTGCTTCCTCTCCTCTGATACCTTGTGGCTGGGACTCCTGTCAGGATCTTACTGTTAAGCTAGAGGGGGGGGGGGTGAATAGCT
>JAGFNQ010005775.1:287165-309565 GCA_024364735.1 Boesenbergia rotunda | reverse complement strand
TGGGCTTCCACTTGCCCTTACCCTTGCCCTTTTTGTACCATTAGGACGGTACTGGACTTGGCAGTGGTGAGATTAGGCTCAGCAGTCTTAACATGTTGAGTATCTCGGGCAGTGGTTTGTCTAATTCGTTCATGTTGTAGTTCATGACGAATTGACGGTAACTCACCGGCAACGATTGCAGGATCAGATCGGTAGCCAGCTCTTGGCCCAAAGGGAACCCCAACCTCTCGAGGTTCTCGACGTACCCAATCATTTGGAGTGCGTGAGTTCCTACAGGGGTTCCTTCTTTCATCTTGCATGAAAAGAGGGCCTGAGTCACTTCAAACCTCTCATGCCTTGCCTGCCCTTGATATAGTTGCTTGAGATGGCCAATCATATCAAAAGCATTCATTTTCTCGTGTTGCTTCTGAAGCTCAGGAGACATACAGCATAGCATTAGGCATGACACGTCTAACGCGTCATCTAGATGCTTCTGATGAGCATCTCTAACACTCGAGCGGCAGAGGCTGGTGGTGCATCAGGAACTGCTTGCTCCAGAACGTACAGCTTACGTTCCTGCGTGAGGACTATCCTCAGATTCCTGTACCAGTCCAGGAAATTAGCTCCTAGGAGCTTGTCCTTCTCAAGAACAGATCGTAGAGAGAGAGTGTTCGTGTTTGACATGGTAATCTACAACATAAAATGCAGAAAATAAATATCCACCATTGTATTATATTTTATTTATCATTTAACTAGGCCTTTAATTAAATGATGCTCCCACTGAATTATAGGGCTTTGGTAGAATCGAGTCATAGATGTGGTAAAACCACACTACTAGATCCACACCAACTAACTATAATTCTTGTAGGTCAAGATCCACATCATACTACGCCTTGAGTTAGCTTTGGCTAAATCGCCCAAGACTTAGTATGATCGGTAGGTACTAATTACCAATTACATCTCTATGCAACTCTTGTTTATAGGATCAAGAATTAACATTTATGAATAATCTTGAGTTAGCTTTGGCTAAATCGCCCAAGACTATTGATAAATGCGATCTTGTCCTACCTTTCCAACTATTGGAGTATGCCTATAGTTAGGCTCGATCCAATTGAGCTAACTAGTTACTCAATCTAATTGAGCTCAATCTAACCCAAGCGTGATAGGCGGGACCAAGGTTGTCCCTCCGCATCCCACCAAGATTAAATGCATTGCTCTGCTTTGGCAGATTCAACAATCGCATATGATCGTGGTAGTGATGGATATCAAGGCTCGTTAGGCATATACGAGTTGATTTCGATTTAGATCTAATCTAATCGATGATGTGCATCGTATTTAGGCATTTATTAAATCTAATTTAACCTAAATGTGTATTAGGTGCACATCAAGATGTGGTTCCCACATTACATGTGCATCACATACACTCATGTATATTCTATTCTATACTAACATGCATCACATACATATAAGCAAAATAAAATATACAAGAAAATTAAAGTGTGATTAGTCATGGCCCTACTAAGATCTTCTCAAGCCAATGAGAAGATCCTTTGGTCAACCTAGGGTCTAGGCAGCAGTGTAACGCCCCAAAATTCCTATTTTTAGTTCTTAAAGTCCTTAGAATTATTCAAAAATGGTTTAGAAATATTCTAGATATTTTTAGGAATTTTTAGAATATTTTTTGGAATTTTCCGAGTCCGTTTAGTATTTTTAAAAAAGGAAAAACGTTAAACGGCAGCAGGGGGTTCGAACCCGCGACCACCGGAAGAGCAAGCACGCGCGTGACCAGCTAGGCTAGTTCGTTTTGTTGATAGAGAATAAGCGAACCAATAGATAAGTTGTAGTTAGGTCAATCCGCCCCATAAGTATAAATAGATAGGATAAGAGAGGAAATTGGATTTTTGGTTTTCTCTCTTCCTCACCCTAGCCGCGCGACACACGCACGGGAATCCTCTTCCCCTCTCTTGTGCGCACGCCAACACCAAGCCGAGACTTCCTCTCCTCTTCCAAGGGGGCGCCGACCAAGAGGGAACCAAGGAGACGGAGCGTTTCGTCTGTCTCGACGAGAAGAACACGTAGGCGCGGACGGTTCGTAGAGATTTCAAGCTTCTCCCGAGCCCTAGACGTCAATTTTGGTTGTAAGTTCAAGGAACCCAATGTAAGTACTGCTCACCTGCAGTAAGAGGCAGTTTTTCCACAAGAATTTCCCTTAAAAGTTTTTAAAAGAGATATTTCCTTTTTGTTTAAGTTTTTGCATGTGATCTTAGTTCATTTTATGCTTATATAAGTTGATTAAGTACCCTATATGAGATTAGGGACTAAGAAAGGTTATAAGAGAAGAAAAGAGAAGATAAAGATAAGAAAAGAAAAGGCCAAGGCCTTAAGAAATCCCCAAAAGTCAAGACTTAGGGATTTGAGCACACAAGAGGCTCGTTAAAATGCCAAGGCATTCAAGATAAGAAAAAGTAAGCTATTTTATTTTATAAGGCCAGTACCCGGCGTCCAAGGGCGTCGTTAAAGAAATCCAGGTGTCCAATTCCAAGGTCTTGGCCCTGGTAGACCAAGGTCTGCTCTATTAGGATTGGTGGCTCGCTACCCCAACCTTTTAGGGAACGCGCATAAGATGGTACTTACGTCTTAAGTGGATCCAAGTAATTAGTATTTTCAAGTATATGCTTTAGCAAAGTTTTCTAAAGTTTAAGAAAGTTTTCAAAAGTTAAAGAAAGATTTAAAGTTAAAGAATTGCTAAAGTTTCAAGTTAGGCCAAGAAAAAGTGAGACTTAATTTATTAATGCTTGAGTATGCATGTTTTGAGTTATACATGTTTAGTTTAGTTTTCTTTCAAGCATAAAAAGTATCTCATGTGATTTCACCTTGTTTAAAAAGCATGTTTGCACAATTTTGAGATTTTGTGAGCTAGATAGTACTTACTAAGCTTTTTGCTTATTAGTTGCATTTCCTCTTACTGCAGATAATGGTAAAGGCAAGCAATTCTGAAGGAAGGCGACGAGGCGATGCTGAGCGACGTGTGTGTGGTGGCTGATTTTGGAGAGATCCTTGAGACGAGGCAATTTAGTTATTTGAATTACAATGTTTAAGTTTATTCAAATTCCAAGTTATTGCTTTATGGAGTTTAGCGAACATTTAAGTTTTGGATAGTTTTACATGCTCAATTTCTTAGAGTAAAGATTCCATGTTATTTCATTTAGCATACATATCCTTATGATTGCATTGGATGAGTAGAAGTGTGAGTAGTTTGGAATATTGATACTTTGTTGGAGACATTGATGCATGTGCCAAGATAGTACTAGTTCCCCTTTGAATCAAGTTTTTATTGCTTAAATATGTTTAGAAAAGTTGCATTCACATTTCATAATGCTTTAGCAAGGTTATAGAACATGTATTTGGTATTATGAATGCATAGGAGTCAAGATTGGTACAAACTCTAAGGTTAAAGTTCATATAAACTTGAATAGCTTATTTACTTCCACAAAAATTCTAATTTCGAGTTTATGAAGTTGTTTTGATTGGCTAAAATATTTAGGAAACTAGTATAGAGTATAGAAATGGTGTTGTGTCTTGTTATGGCTTGAAACTATATGTTTGGTGGGCTTTTGGAAACTATGTTTCGAATCTGAATTTTCAGTTTTCAGGCGTGCCAGTCGACTGGTTCAGAACCAGTCGACTGCCCTATCGAACAGTAGCTTCTGTCCGATACACCAGTCGACTGCCAAGAGGCCAGTCGACTGGTGCCGCGCCTAGAAACTTTCTGTGGCCGATACCAGTCGACTGGTCAGATCGCAGTCGACTGGTACCATTGCAGAAAAGTCCTATAGATGTAAAGAAGTGTGTCATGGTATCATGCATGACTATTAGAGTTAGAATATCATTGTTTAAAAGGAAAAAAAGGAAGTTCCGCATTTTTAGTCGTGCATTAGAGTCAAGAAGTAGATAAAAGTAACGATCCGTCAAAGGCAGAAGAAGGCGGGTCGCTACAAGCAGCTTCTCCAAGCTCCTCCTTCCAGAACCCCATGTGTTGTCGGCTTGCTTCCCACGAGTCCGTCTTCTCCAGAATTTCCTTCATCTTCAATTTTGTACATTACAAAATTTATACTCGAGTTACATTCGAGTCTTAAACTAATTTTAATAGAAATAATAAATAAAAGGCCGACACGCAGGTCGCAATCACAATACAACACACACAACACAAATAACGGCACGCAGGCCGTAATATGAATTACACACATATTTTAATCTAATTAAAATAGGGTCTTGGGCCATGACCATCACACTACTGTACATAATTCAAAATTATGTATTTACAGAAATTTATCTAATTTTTCTATGTATTTTACGAATTTTATGAGTCACAACTCCACGGCGGTCCCGTTAAGCGGGTTTCGGGCACAATCACGTGACAAGGCCCCTTGCAGGGTTAGGGGCGGCACCCCTACTCACGAAATTAATTTCGTGAGTGTCGTATCGCGATCTAACAGTACCTAACCCGCTGTCCCAAAATCTATTTGGGCGAAACTTGCCGTTTCGGAGAAGTTTTTCTCGGTGGTCGAAGTGTACAAGTGCTTCGCACTCGTTGCTTCGCCTCTACGAGAAAAATACTCATAAAATCCTAAAAATTAGAAAAATTACAGAATCATAATCTACTCTAAATTTTGTATCCCATACAAAAAAATAAATACATGCTTCGCACGTGGCTCTGATACCACTGTTGGGTTTTTCGGGCCGCGAAAACCGCCTTTTCGCGTCGCGGAAACCCCGAGAACCCAAAGCCATGGATCTCGTGCGAAGAAAAATTCCGAAACAAAAATCATGTGTTCATTTCATGCTCAAAACTCGATCTACTCCTAGATCTAAAGAGGGATAAACCATTTTACCTTTGGTGCGTGCCCCGCTTAATCCCGCTTGCTCCTTTTGGATGTCGGATCTCTAGGACGTCAAGTGCCGTCCCTCTAGAAGTATCCACGCGAACAAAGTGGATGGAGGAAACCCTTTAGGTGTGCTAGCACCTTTCAAGGGTTTGGCCAAGAGGAGAAGAAGAAGAAGAGCACCAACACTTGGAGGAGGAAGAAGAGAAGACACACAATGAGAAAAAATGGAACCAAAACATGGTTTTGTTCTCTCATTGTGGCCGGCTACATAATGACCATTAAGTGGCCGGCCATAATGGCCATTAATGGCCATTAAGTGGCCTGCCATAACCCCCTTTCAATTTGAATTCAAATTCAAATGGGGGGGGTTACAACCTTTGGAGATGATGTGGAGCATCATTATTGGTCAAATACCAAGCCAAGTCATCACTTGGTCAAGTCAAGGTGAGGTGGCCTTTTGGTCAAGTCAAACATGACCATTAGTCTTCCTTGATGAGGTGGCATCCACACTTAATGCTCTTGATGATGTGGAGCATCATCAATGGTTGGCTCCATGCCAATTCATCACCATGATGTGGCATTAAGTCAAGTCTAACTTGAGGTGGATTTGGGTCAAGTCAAACTTGCCTTTTATGGACTTTCCATATTTAGTCAAGTCAAACTTGACTCCATTTCTTCTCCCATGTCAAGTCTAACTTGAAGTGGAACCAAGTCAAGTCAAACTTGATTTGGATTTGGGTCAAGTCAAACTTGCCTTTTATGGACTTTCCATATTTAGCCAAGTCAAACTTGACTTCATTTTTTCTCCATCTATTTGTTCTTTACGTGTGACCCTATAGGTTCTTGTAACGTTGGCAATGCTTCTAACCTCTTAGAAACATAAGCAATGAGCGGTATCTAGCAACACATCATTGCTACCCAAGTTACAAGAATGTTGAGATCCAACATCACCAATGTGACTACTAATTATGACTTTCATAATATGTGACAATGTCCTTCTATCGTCGATATCTAGATTGATCTTCTATGAAGCATAGACCGTGTCATCCTCCAATCAATCTATGTGTCTTGAACTCCAAGTAGACACACTATAATCAAATAAGCTCAATATCTCATATTACCTTATTTGGGCATGGCCATGCACTTAGTGATCTCACTCTATCAAGACTATGATATCTCTCCCGTCATATAGGAGCGATAGATCCCATCTACATCACTCACATCCCTCCACATAATTTGTTACATACCCAGTAATCGCCTTTATAGTCCACCCAGTTACGGGTGACGTTTGACGAAACCAAAGTACATAATGTAACGACCCAGAAAATTCTCTTAATATTTTTTTAAAATATTGAGCATGTCTAGATAATTTTCCGAGGGGCTCAGAAATAATTATGTAAAATTGGGCCTAGAAATCCATGTTTTCTCATTTAAATTGAGGAAAACTAGGTACTAATGAGCTTTAAAAGGGCTCCAAAAATGGGTATTAATTAGGTAAAATTAATATAAATTAGGTAAAATTAATATAAATATAAAAGAATTTTATTTAGGAATATTGGCATAATTATGAGTGATTTTAGGGGGATTTTCGGAATTTAAGAAATAAAAATAATAAAATAAATGAAATGAAAATAAAATAAAAATAAAGGTGCATGAGCCAAGGATTGAACCTTGGACCTCTTGTACAACCATGTAAGCTTTAACCAACTCACCTAGTAAGGAATTCTTATGAGTAATTGAAGTGGAGAATAGTTAAGAGGTAAAAGGAGGTGAAGAGTCATGGAGAGGCTCTTCATTTGCCTCCTTGATGGGTTATAATGAGAGGAGTTTTGGGAGTTACTTATTCTCTCAATCAAGTGCATTACCTCTTCTCTTCCTTCTCCATTCTTGCCGAGCACACAAGGAGGAATTCTCCCTTGAGAAAACTCCACAAAAGCTCTCCTTCTCCAAGATCTAAGGTCTTCTCAAGGTTCTAAGGGCTAGGTGTGGTCAAGTCTTCTTTCTTCTTTCCATCCATGGTATAAAAATCAAGAAATCTAAGGTAAGACTCCCTCACCTGTGGTATAATAGTTACCAATGTTTTCCATGATTTTTGTCTTGATATATGGGTGAGTTTCGGATTTAATGTTGAAGGGAAACAAAAATCAAGGCTCCTATGTTCAAAGGTTTCGGACAGCATGTTTTAAAGGTCCAAAATTATGCTAAAAATCATGATAATATTATTTGATGTTCCCTTAGGATGTTTATAAGTTATTTTTAATTTTTGGGGATTTTTGGAGTACCCTAGGACACCCCAGGGTCTCGGCCACATGAAAGAAGCGAAAACCCAGAACCTTTAGTTCAAGGGTTTCGGCCACTATGTTTAAATGTCTAGAAATATGTTAAAAATCATGATAATATTATTTGATGTTCCCTTATGATGTTTAGAAGTTAAGAGTAATTTTTGGGAATTTTTGGAGTACCCTAGGACACCCTAGGGTCTCGGCCAACATGAAAGAAGCAAAAACCCAGAACCTTTAGTTCAAGGGTTTCGGCCACTATGTTTAAATGTCTAGAAATATGTTAAAAATCATGATAATATTATTTGATGTTCCCTTATGATGTTTAGAAGTTAATAGTAATTTTTGGGAATTTTTGGAGTACCCTAGGACACCCTAGGGTCTCGGCCAACATGAAAGAAACAAAAACCCAGAACCTTTAGTTCAAGGGTTTCGGACACTATGTTTAAATGTGTAAAAATATGTTAAAAATCATGATAATATTATTTAATGTTCCCTTATTATGTTTAGAAGTTAAGATTATTTTTTGGGAATTTTTGGAGTACCCAAGGACACCCTAGGATTTCGGCCAACATGAAAGGGACAAAACCAAGGTCCCTATGTTTATGGGTTTCGGCCAACATGATTTAAATGTCCATAAATATGTTAAAAATCATGATAATGTTATTTAATGTTCCTTGATGATGTTTATAAGTTAAGTATAAATTTTGGGAATTTTTTGAGCACCCTAGAGGCCCATATGGTTCGGCCAATTCCAAGGACCCAAGGGTTAGGGTTGAGTTTTTAAATTCCAGCATATGTTTATGTGTGTTGCCATGATATAAGGATGAAGGATGGTGATTGTGTGAATTATCACATGGCCTTGGGACTCCATAAGTTTCGGCCAATAAGGGTTAATAGTATAAGAGTTAAGATTTATTCCAAGTAAGGGTCCCAATGGCCCTATGGTAAGATGTGATTTATATTTATGAATGATATGCCATGCTTATGAATGATATGCCATGTTACGAATGATATGTCATGTTTATGAATGATATGCCATGTTTAAGAATGATATGCCATGTTTACGAATGATATGCCATGTTTATGAATGATACGCCATGGTTATGAATGATATGCCATGTTTAAGAATGATATGCCATGTTTACGAATGATATGCCATGGTTATGAATGATATGCCATGCTTACGAATGATATGCCATGTTTATGAATGATATGCCATATTTATGGATGAAAATGATGAATGAAGTTTAAGTATGATGAATGAATGAAAGATGAGGATGCCATGAATGGCTTATGAATGATGAAGCATGAAAAGTATTTTTACTTTATGTATGGGCTTGTACCGGACCGAAGTATGGGTCCAAGGGATGGGTACCTTAAGAACGCCCCGGTTTTGGACTACCGAAGCTGTCCACGGTTCTGGCACTACCGGAGCTGTGCAACAGGGATGAGCTCCTTGAGAACGCCTCGGTTCGGGGACTACCGACTATGCTGTCCTTACCCTAGTAGGTTGGGGCTCACGACCTCGGACTTGCTAGGGATGCGCGCTATGATGTATGTATGTGGTACAAGCCGAGGACCCCAAATGATGTTATGATGATTATGTTTAAGAAATGAAAAGTATGTTTTTAAAGATTAAGCATCCTTATGATATATATGCATTGCCCATGCATTCATTATGAAAAAGTATGTTTATGAAAAGTATGTTCATGAAAAGTATGATTTTAAACTAAGCATCCATATATGTATATGCATTCCACTCAAGCCTCCATTCATGTTATGCATTATACTATGATGATAAGATTTTATGCTTACGTTTCATGTTAAGAATGTATGCATGAGAATGAATGATCTATGCCATGATTATGTTAGGAAGATGTTCATATGCTATGATAGGTATTATGCCATGTTACTATGTTTATGATTTATGCCATGAAAGATGCCATGCTACTATGTTTATGATTTATGCCATGAAAGATGCCATGCTACTATGTTTATGATTTATGCCATGAAAGATGCCATGCTACTATGTTTATGATGTATGCCATGAATTATACCATGCTTAGAATGTTTACCATGTTTATGTGCATGCCATGCTAAAGTGATTTAAGATGTTATGTTTTAAGTAGAGCACCCAGTATGTTAAAGTTCATGTGCTCATTATGAGATGATGAACGATGAATGGTTTTTGTGAGTAGGAAAGAGTCTTACTAAGCCTGTGTGCTTATAGTCTTCTTTCCTTATACCGCAGATCATGCAAGGGAATAACGAGGAAGCAGCAGGAGGGCCCGAAATATGTGTGTGATGGTGACTTGGCCCATGAAATCGAATGTGTTAACCGTTTATGCTAAGAACTTTATTTTTGCTACCTATATGCTCGAATAGTGACTTATGGAACTTTATGATAAGATGTCAAGTATGATATGATATGAACCTTATGGTATGATGTTAAGCATGTTATGATATGATGTTAAGCATGACGTTCATATGTTAAGTTCCATGTCATTATATTAGGGATGGTAGTAGGGGCATGTATATGTAAGGTTTAAGTTATTCCGCTGCAGTATGATGTTACATGCCTTAAGTATGTTAGCGTAACGCCGCTTTAGGAAAAAAAAGAAAAAAAAAAGCGGCCGTTACACATAACTCCTTATGTAGGGAACTATGGTGACTTCAGGTCTAAGGACTAATAGTCATACTAATAGTCACATGAGAAAGTATATGACACTCATATAACGATCCATGATACTTTCTCATGGTGGGTCATTCAGTATACATTCTCCAATGCATACTCATGTGTCAACTTGATATCTCATATCCATGACTTGTGAGATCAAGTCATCGTGTTGACCTACATACTAGTCTCTATGCATTAACATTGTCCCTGAATGTTAATACTTGACTAGGAATAATTAAGAGTAGTGTTCTCTATATCATCTCACTATCGATTCAACCAATCGATTGATATAGATATGAACCTACTACCAAGGACGTTATTACACTTAGTTATTTGACACCAATACAAGTAAGTATAATAACCATAATCAAATGCCTTTATATATATATATGAAATATGATACAATGAGTCCATACAACAACCATCACATGATTGGCTCTAGGGCTCTCACTAACAAGTCCCTGGGGTTGACTTTGATTGGAACTTACCTAGGTAATCTTTAGTATTCAATATATGAGCTTTGCACCCAAAAACCCGTAAATAGTGTAAATTAGGTAATCTGTGATAATAGAGTTCATAGGGTGTCTTATTGTGTCTTCTATTATTTAATACCCTATTTTGAATATAACATGCTATAATTACCGCATCTGCCCAAAATTGGTTAGTTAGGTTATATTTGTTGAACATGGTCCTAGCGGCTTCCTAAATGGTTCTATTCTTTCTCATAACTATCCCATTTTGTTGGGGGGGGGGGTTCTAGGACAGGAAAACTCATGGATATACCCATTAATTTTACAAAACTCCTCAAATTTTTGATTTTCAAACTCTCCCCCATGATCACTCCTAAGTCTTTTAATTTTAGTATCATTTTGCATAAGCCATTAAATAAATTAAAGGTTTCATCCTTAGTTTTCAAAAACCTAACCCAGGTAAACCTAGAGTAATCGTCGATGATTACTAAGCAGTATCGATTCTCGCTTAGTGACTTTACTTTATGTGAATCAAGTAGGTCAAGGTGTAGGAGCTCAAGTGTGGTTTGAGTTAAGTCTGATTGGGTTGGTTTATGAGTTGACTTAGTTTGCTTTCCTTGTTTACATGAGTTACAAATTTTATTTTCAAAATTCTTGATTTTAGGTACACCTTTAATTAAACCAAGTTGAGTTATTTTTGAGATTAATTTGGTATTAGTGTGACCTAATCTCCTATGCCAAAGGTTAGATTCTTCTAATTGAGTCAGAAAGCATTTTGGTACTAAGGGTAAATTTATAGTGTAAACGTTGTTTTTCCTAGTACCCTTAAGTGTTATCTCTAAGTCTTGGAGGTTTCTAATAAGGCAGTCAAAGTTGGTGAAAGTGACTATGTAACCAGTATCACAGAGTTGGCTAATGCTAAGAAAATTAAACCTAAAATTTTCAACCAAGAACACTTTCTTAATAATGAAATCAGAATTAAGTTCAATGTTACCTAACCCAATTACTTTGAGTGTAGCATTGTTGCCATATGCTACTGAGCCTATGTTCTTGAACTTGATATTGGTGAATTTCAATTTATCCCCAGTCATGTGTCTGGAGCATCCACTATCCAACATCCACTAGTCCAAATCTTTATGTTCCTACACATAAAGCATGTATTGATTTGGATCCATTAGAGGTAGGGATAGATCGAATTGAATTTCACTACCTAGTCTGTCTCATCCAGATCTAATGTTATCAAGCATGTTGAGCTTATGGGTTTTTGTGAGTCAGGTTTTTTTTTAAAAAAATAATTTTGAAAATGTTGAATTAGTTTTGAAAATATTGTAGAGTTAAGATTATTAATTTTGAAAATATGTTGAATCTAGGATTAATTGAAATTTGTGTTAGATTCAAATTTATCAAATAGTAAATTGAATTTGATTTTCGGTAATCGACTTCTAGGCCTTGGCGAGGCACAGAGACCTTCTTTGGTCGTAGCCTTATTAGAGCAACAACTCTTTCCTTGACAAAGCTTTTTACCGAAAATTCATTTTCAAATTACTTCTTGAAAAATTTTGGTCTAACTAGCTTAGGTCTTGGATCGGTAGCTTCAGCTAGTTCCACCAGACTAAACAGACCAAGTAGGGTATGCCTTACCTTACTTGACCTTATTAGTAAGGCTTCCCTAACGTCCTATCATCTCACCTCCACCTAATACTATGTTGTTCAAATTTCAAATAAATCTTTTGTTCTTAATCTAACCAATCCTAAGTCTAAGCATAATAAAATTGTAAACAAAAATAAGCAAGCAAGCAAGCAATTAAATTAAAAAAAATCATCTAGTTATAACGATGGTTTTTATATTGGCTCCCCCAAGACTGAAGCCTCGATAAGGGTTAGGCAAGATGTGCATCTTATCCTTGAGGATCCAATATTGGTTTGGTCCAGCTTGTTTGTTTAAACATAACTTAGGGACCCATGCTTGGACTCGGGTTCTAGGTTGGTTCAATACAAAATAATACGACCTTTGTCGCGATTTGGTTTGATAACCTAGTCCGGATTGATTAAGAATGAATTTCTATTTTCCAAGAATCATGTCAATGTTGGATCAGAGTAAACCGATAGAGGGGGGGGGGGTGAATATCGATAGGAAAATTTCGGACAATTAAGAGAAATTATGCAGCGGAAAGAGTAAAACAAAGTCGCTAACACCGTTTGTTTTACTTGGTTCGGAGTCACGGTCGGCTCCTACTCCAAGGCCCATGGTCCTTTACCGTTTACGATGAGCAATTCTATATTCGAAGAATGTTTCCAATTTGGAGTACAGATATAGAATTAAATAGGAAGTTACAACACTTAAGAAATTTAAGTTGTTACCGATGACCGGAGTGGATGGAATTTCAGAGCAGTGAGTCATCGTCGGCGCTTGAATCGCGAGTGTAGAGCGTGTCGGAGCATAGCGCTTGAGCGAAAGTGTTGAGAGCGAGATTTTCAAGTTATGTTGAATCCTTGGGGGTGAACCCCCTTTTATAGTGGTCGCATGAGTGCCTGTGTTGAAGGGAGCGCCTACACGTGGCCTCTTCTCCGAGAACTCCTATCCGCAGACTCAGCCAGCGCATATCCCTTCAACTGGGGCGCCTTAGCTGACTGGGTCACCTGTGTTAACATAGGCACCTAGTTTGACTTGGTCCAAAGGCTTTCGTGGCAGTTTACTTAGATGGCTTGGTTTTGGCCTTGCACTGGGGCGCCTGTATCCACACAGGCGCCTTGCCTAGTGAGGGACCTCCTTCCAATGAGGTGCCTGAGCTGTAGAAACACCGTCCCTTCGTTTCCTACAACCAGGGTTAGTTCCAAACACTAGAAGCAAATATATTAAATATTTTTTTACAACCTAAGCTTCTTGGTTCTGACTTTGGGTCTCCCAAATGGAACCCTAGGTCGAACCGACGCCTAATGTTCCCTCCTACAGGGAACACATCCTCACCTACTCCTCTCGGGAGAATTTATCTTTTTGCCAACTGGCTCCTCCGGTTGGACTTTTCCCAGCTTCACTCACCAGGTCTTCAGTGCCCAGTCCTCGACTAGGTCTTAGTGCCCAGCTTCACTCACCAGGTCTTCGGTGCCCAGTCCTTGACCAAGTCTTAGTGCCCAGCTTTACTCACCAGCTCTTATTGCCCAACCTTACGTCAGGACTTAGTTGCACAACCCGCGGCCAGGACTTAGTGCCCAATTCAAAGAACCAGGACTTAGTGCCTAGTGTACCAAGGACTTTCCTGTACACTTAATAAGCTTGTTAGATCACAACCAACTCTTAACTTCTGAACCCTTTGCCATTATCAAAATATAGGTTCGACTTTGGCCTTCCGACACCAACAATCTCTCCCTTTTTGATTTATGGCAACACGGTTCAAAAAGTTAAGTTAAACAACATATTATAGCAATCTAACAACAATAATAATTTAACAATAGAAATTTATCTCCCCCTGAAAATTTCAATGTCATGTGGGTTTTGTAAACTTTCTAAGTGCTAAGTGTTTTTCAAAATTTAGCAAAAGCTTTAAGTTTTTGACTAAGTATTTTTCAAAAGTAAAGTAAAAGCAAAAGCATTTGCACCAAAAAACATTTTACACTTAGACAATTTTTGAGAATGTTTTTGCAATCTTTTTATACTTAGATAATTTTTGAAAAGGTGCATTTTACACTTAGAAAATTTTCGAGAATGTTTCACAATCTTTTTATACTTAGATAATTTTTGAAAACGTTTCTTGCAGGTTTCTTACACTTAGAAAAAATTTGCAAAAGGTTTCTTGCAAGCTTCTTACACTTAGAAAATTTTCAAAAACTTTCTTGCAAGCTTTTTACACTTAAAAAATTTTCAAAAATGTTTCTTGCAAGCTTTTTATACTTTAAAAAAATTTGCTTGAAAAATACTTTAAATAAAATCTTAATACACTTTTGCTTAAAACAATTTCACTTAGAAACATTTGCCAAAACTTTTTCCAAAAAAAAACATTTCAAAAGAGTTTAGCTCAGACAAATTTTGTTTACTAAGGAAAATTTTCTTTAGGAATATTTTCAAGTTAAGTGCACTAAGAAAATTTTTGGAAATCCTTTAGAAAATTTTAGAAGTACTTTGAAGATGCTTAGAACAATTTTAAAGCACTTAGAAACATAAAGCAAACATTTGAAGTACTTAGAAAATATTTAGGAAAAATTTGAAGTACTTTAGCAAAAATATTATTATTCTCTCTTTTCTTTCTCTCCCCCTTTGCCATATATCAAAAAACTATTGTAATTCATTTTTGAATTAGAGCTAGTTAAACAAATTCGAACTCCGTATTGAGCCAACACAAGTGAATTTCAGCAAGCAATAGAAGAGGACCAAACCAATTTAAAATGATCTTGTTCGGGTCCTGTCTAACCCAGTTAGCTACCTACTAACTGTCATAAAAAGTAACTTTCACTAGGGTTAGTCAAGTTAAGTGATCTGATCAAGTTAGATTTTCTAAGTTTGACACTTAACCTGATTGCTGTTCAACTTGTATTTATTGCCCCAATTACTGCAGATGCACTGACTTAAAGAATCTTGAATCAAGGCATAGACCTAAGCATCTCAACCAGTCTAGGTTATCATTCAAAAGTACCCTAAGGTGCTTGTGGGATACTGGATTCTAGATCTATAGGTGCATGCAGTTCTAGGGTTATGGCCTAAGCTAAGTCCATTTGTGAAAAAATCCTAGTTTTTAAAGGGGGTAGTTTTTGAAAGAAAACTATGTCGGAAAATAAGAAAAGTTTTTTAAGAAAACAATATAGATCAGTCCTATTCTACTAAACACTACCCTAACTTATGATGAAGTTAATGACTTAGCAGTTAAACAAATAATCAAGGCATAAAACAGGTAATAAAGCAGATAACTCATCAGGTAAGTAACTAGCCAGTAGATACAATAGCTGAATAAAAGTCAACTGGTCAACCACAAGGACTAGTAAAGTCAACCATAGGTCAACCCTACTAGGTAGGGCAAGTCAAATAGTACAAGTACAGTCAACTAGCTAGGAAATCATTCAGATCTACGAGGAGGAGCCAGGGGGGGTAGAATGGACCGGGCTGCCATGACCGGAACATGGACATCACTTCGTTGTGTCGAGCCGCATTTGCCACACGTTCGGCTCTAAGATTGTCCATGTATTCGGTGTGATAACCCAGGTTCACATTGTGTTCGGCCTGAAGAGCATCTGTAAACTCAAAGTGACGGGCCTCCATCTCCTCTCGGAGGCTATGCATCTCCGTCTGTAGTAGTGTCAGGCGCTAGTCGGTGGTCGGTGGAGGAGGCACCTACAAGTGCTCATTGATCTTGGTTGCGAGATCAGCTACATCAACCTCCACCTCCTCGTCTGAGTCTATCTAGGGACGAGCCCTCTGGCGTCTCCATGAAAGAACCCCGGTGGCCTGTAACACCCGACCTTATATCTACCCTAAAGGCGGGGTTACGGGTCCATACATTCATATCATTTATCATGTTAAGCATGTATATCAAGTAGAAACAATTACAATGCAAGAAGAGTAGTACGCATGCTTGTTGAGGACTAATTTACCAAGCAGGGTTTCCTATATTTAACATGCATTTACAACATAATAGGAAGATCATTTAACTTCATAATTTACTGATCTAAACATGTTTTGAACAAGATAGGACTTAGCATGATCTAAAACCTAACCTTAGACACATGTAAGAGAAACATTCATAAGCAATAGAAATTAGGAAATCTATAGCATTTCACTTAGCATGCATACAACAAGAATTAGACATCTAATGATAGTGTTATCTAATCATGACATAGGTTCCATATCTCTAAACTTGGCCAACAGTAGAGTAGTCATAATTATCACAAAATCAGAATATAGTAATACAACTTGCAATCTTTTAATAGAAGCAATTTAGATTCTAGACAAAAATGGTAGATAAGAATCCTTCTTTCTTTCCCGAGCCATCACCACACACATCTTTTAGCGTTCCCTCTGCCTCTTCCTTTAGTTCAAGTATTTCTTACCGCTATCTGCAGCATAAGAAAAACAACATGAACTAGTAAGCAAAACATGCTTAGTAAGAATCCGGGCCTACTCGCAAAAATCCATATCAATTCATCATATCATGTACACAGTAATCAAGATAGAATTGTAAGCATCATAAGCATCACATCAAATATTTCTAAGTACTTTACAGAACAAGATTATCACATAATGAGAAAATGCTTTTCAAAAGGTTCCATAAAGGTAAGTACTTAAAAATATAATATCATGTAGGGCCCAGTTGTAGTACCACATCAAGCGCGTTCCCTAATGAGTTGGGGTAGCGAGCCACCAATCTAATTAGAGCAGGACCCTTCCGTCCTACCAATGCCATGACCTTCAGTTAACATGCACATTGGATTTTGTTTAACGACCCCCTTCCGAGTCGGGTACACAACTTCAAAGTAAAGTATCTTAACATGTAATTACATATATATGTATATGCTTAAAGGTACTCCTAATAACATCTTAAAGGGACACACCACTCATCAAGGGTGCTCATGATCCCCTAGGGACACACCACACATTTAGGGGTGCTCTTGATCCCAATTTCAATAGAGTATTCCTTTTCAAGCATATTATCAAACACATCATGTTCATGTCATAAGGGTGCCCCATGGGCTATAAGGCATGCTTTTATACCTAACAAGATAGGTCACATAAATTACACACACATCATATAAGTAGTAGCATGCTTCATGATTTCATTAGATACTTCCTAACCCTAGAACTAGGGTTGGCCGAAAGTTATATAAGGAAATTTTCCCTTTTTTTTCATCCAATTAAAGCATACATTCATCACATATATATCCATATCATGCATTCTATTAACATGGCATACATTAGAGGTAAATGACCTTCCCTAAGCTAGGGTTCCATGTTGGGGCCGAAAGTTGCAAGTGAGGGGTTTGGTTTTCCAATCAAGCATTCATTCAAGCATTTCTACAAACACCTCAAGTACATTTCATGTTAACAATTGAAACATGGTTTAAACCTCAAAGTGGGGTTAGCATCCACTAACCCTAAATTACAAGGGGTGGCCGAAACATTGTAGGGTAGGGTAGGCTAGGTTTTTGACATCCAATCTTCACACAAATATTTACACAAACATTTTATCTACACTACTAATTATGGAAACAAAATAGGATAGCAAGCCACACAAAAGCCCTAACTTTTCTCCCTTGGACGAAAGTTATATAGGGTACCAAACCCTAATTTTGTCTTCTCAAAAATTTGGAAAACAACACACATGTATACAACATTTGTTTAGCATTCATGACATGCATCAAGAAGTGATTCACTTCACAACCCCAAGGAACCCAAGCTTGGCCGAAACCTTGTAGGGTACCAAATCCCTAATTTTTGTTCTCTCAAAAATTTAGAAACAACACATATGTGTATAGAGTCCCTAGGGCACTAGCATGTATCAAGGTTTGATCAAAAACAACCCTTCTCTTGATCCTCCAAGCATGGTGGCCGAAACCTTCCTTAAGGAGGGTCCTTGTGATTTTTCAAAAGCATAAACCAACCACCGCTGCTAATTCCAAATCATGGGTAGGATAATTCTTTTCATGTTCCTTTAATTGTCTAGAGGCATAGGCAATCACCTTCCCATTCTGCATAAGCACAGCTCCGAGTCCCTGTTTGGATGCGTCGCTGTACATATCGAAACCCGTATCACTTTCCGGGAGAGTCAATATAGGAGCGCTAGTCAGCCTCCTTTTCAGTTCAGTAAAGCTCTTTTCACATTCCTCGGTCTATATATATTTCTTGTCCTTCTTCGTAAGAGCTGTCATAGGGGCTGCAATCCGAGAGAAGTTCTCTACGAATTTTCTGTAATAGCCTGCTAGCCCGAGGAAACTTCGAATTTCACTGGCATTCTTGAGTCTGGACCAGTTACTTACAGCCTCAATTTTGATCGGGTCGACCATCACTCCATCCTTGGAGATAACATGTCCCAGGAATGATACTTGATTCAGCCAGAACTCACATTTCGAAAATTTAGCGTACAGTTGTTCCTTCTGAAGAATCTGTAATACTATACTCAGGTGCTCCGCATGCTCTTCGGAAGTCCTCGAATAAATAAGGATGTCGTCGATGAAGACGATCACAAATCTGTCGAGGAGTGCCGAGAAAATCCGATTCATAAGGTCCATGAATATTGCCGGAGCATTAGTAACTCCAAACGGCATCACTACGAACTCATAATGTCCGTATCTCATCCGGAAAGCAGTTTTGGGTATATCCTCATTTTTCACCCGGACTTGGTGATAACCAGACCTCAGATCGATCTTAGAGAAAACCGTAGCTCCCTTTAACTGATCGAACAGGTCATCTATCCTGGGTAGAGGGTACCTGTTCTTTATGGTCACATTGTTTAATGCCCGATAGTCGATACACATACGCATCGACCCGTCCTTCTTTTTGACGAACAGCACAGGAGCTCCCCAGGGGGAATGACTAGGGCGGATAAGTCCCTTGTCGAGTAGCTCTTGTAGCTGTCCTTGCAATTCTTTCAATTCAGTCGGCGCCATTCGGTATGGTGCTTTCGAGATGGGGTTAGTACCAGGGATCAAATCAATAGCAAATTCAACATCTCTTTCAGGTGCTAACCCAGGTAAGTCATCAGGAAATACCTCTGGATAGTTGCATATGACTTCGACGTCTTCTAGCTTCGGGTCCTCTGTAGGACGAGTATCAACCACATGAGCTAGAAATCCAGAACACCCATTCTCTAACATTTTCCTTGCTTTCAGAGTCGATAAGAATTTGCCAGTCTTCTTCTTCGGCTCACCGATAAATTCAAAGAAAATTCCCGTCTCGGGTCGGAAGATAACCCTTCATCTACGACACTCGATAGAAGCGCCGTATTTATTCAAGAAATCCATGCCCAATATCAAATCATAATCGGCCATATCAAGCACTATTAGATCGCAGTAGAGCTCCCTATCTGCGATGCTGATCGGTGCGGCCCGCAGCATTTGGGTAGAGGGCATCACCTCTCCCGAGGGCAATGTAGTCAGAAACTTACAATCTAGTTCTTGCAGTGGCATATCATATCTCGTGGCATATAGCATAGAAATAAAGGAATGCGTTGCCCCAGTGTCAAATAATGCAGTAGCAGGATAACTGTAAATAACTATCTGACCTGTGACAACGGTGGAGGCAGTCGCCATGTCTTCCTTGGTAAGCGAGAAAACCTGGGCGTTTGTTGTAGCAGGCGGGGCTTCTAATCGCCCCTGATAAATAGGGGTACCATCAATAGCAGCCTGCATATGGTGAAGCTGGGGAGGAGCACCTTTGTGCTGAACATACTGCTGCTGAGGTGCCTTAGCGGCAGTAGGACACTCTCTGGAAAATGTCCTTCCTTCCCGCAAGTGAAACATCTCTTGGCACCCAATAAGCATGTCCCTAGGTGCATCTTCCCACAGGTGGCACAAGGAGGGTATTTAGGCTTCTTGCCTTTCGAACCACCAGTAGGCTTGTTCCATGAATTTCTTTTTCCATTGTGGTTCTTCTTCCAGTGGGGGTTGGTGTTCTGAGTCCTTTGATTTTCCGACTGACTCTGATTCTGTGTACTGGCTGGGGTCTGCTTCTGCTGGCTGATATTCTTCAGATAGTGCTCAGCATTCAGGGCGCCGCTGACTAGCTCCTCTGCAGTCTGTGGCCTATGAACGCCGCCGGCTACACTCAGAGCGATGTCGGGCCTGAGCATTCTCAGCATTAATCTGACCCTTTCCCTTTCAGTACTGACCAGCTCCGGACATAATCGTGCCAGTCGGTTAAATTTCTGGACGGCCTCGTTGACAGAGAGATTCCCCTGTCGAAATTCGGTGAACTCATCAAAATGTCTGTTGGTCACCCTCATATGAAAGAACTCCTCCAGAAATTCAGACTCGAAATCCTTCCATTTCATCTGGTCCACTGATCTTCTGGCCTTCACCCGTTCCCACCACATCCGAGCATCGCCGGAGAGGCAGAACGAGACACACTTGACCTTCTCGTGTTCCGGCCAGTCAAGAAGTTCCACGGTGCTTTCCACTGTTTTGAGCCAGGACTGGGCGTCCCACGGCTCGCAGGTGCCGGAGAACTTATCCGGCTTCAATCGCTGCCACTGTATCAAATAGGCTTCCTGTCGGACTACTCTGGCCGTAGTGTCCGAGGGCGCCTGTGCAGTCGGAGGCTTAGTGGTTATGGCGTTCTGACTTCCCGCAGGGGTGGCAGTGTTAGTCTGCTGGGTCATCAGAGTGTTTATCATCTGCTGCTGCCCAGTGACCTGGCGCTGCAGCTCAGTGATCACCTGCATCAGATCAGGTGGGGGTGTTGTCTCGTTACCCCTAGTACTACGCCTTCTAGGCATATCTATTATACAGACAGTAAATAGATAGTTATAAGCATTAATACTACTTTGTTAGGCAAGCATCAATCATCTCTATCTTATGCAAGCATATACCATCTCTGTACATGAAATAAAGTAAAGTAAGGCGAGTTAGGATTTCTTACTTGGAAGCGGCAGGAGGAAGCTTGATGTGTGTGTGGTGGAGGGGAAAACTGCTCTGATACCAACTTGTAACGCCCGACCTTATATCTACCCTAAAGGCGGGGTTACGGGTCCATACATTCATATCATTTATCATGTTAAGCATGTATATCAAGTAGAAACAATTACAATGCAAGAAGAGTAGTACGCATGCTTGTTGAGGACTAATTTACCAAGCAGGGTTTCCTATATTTAACATGCATTTACAATATAATAGGAAGATCATTTAACTTCATAATTTACTGATCTAAACATGTTTTGAACAAGATAGGACTTAGCATGATCTAAAACCTAACCTTAGACACATGTAAGAGAAACATTCATAAGCAATAGAAATTAGGAAATCTATAGCATTTCACTTAGCATGCATACAACAAGAATTAGACATCTAATGATAGTGTTATCTAATCATGACATAGGTTCCATATCTCTAAACTTGGCCAACAGTAGAGTAGTCATAATTATCACAAAATCAGAATATAGTAATACAACTCGCAATCTTTTAATGGAAGCAATTTAGATTCTAGACAAAAATGGTAGATAAGAATCCTTCTTTCTTTCCCGAGCCATCACCACACACATCTTTTAGCGTTCCCTCTGCCTCTTCCTTTAGTTCAAGTATTTCTTACCGCTATCTGCAGCATAAGAAAAACAACATGAACTAGTAAGCAAAACATGCTTAGTAAGAATCCGGGCCTACTCGCAAAAATCCATATCAATTCATCATATCATGTACACAGTAATCAAGATAGAATTGTAAGCATCATAAGCATCACATCAAATATTTCTAAGTACTTTACAGAACAAGATTATCACATAATGAGAAAATACTTTTCCAAAAGGTTCCATAAAGTAAGTACTTAAAATATAATATCATATAGGGCCCAGTTGTAGTACCACATCAAGCGCGTTCCCTAATGAGTTGGGGTAGCGAGCCACCAATCTAATTAGGGCAGGACCCTTCCGTCCTACCAATGCCATGACCATGCCCAGTTTCAGTTAACATGCACATTGGATTTTGTTTAACGACCCCCTTCCGAGTCGGGTACACAACTTTCAAAGTAAAGTATCTTAACATGTAATTACATATATATGTATATGCTTAAAGGTACTCCTAATAACATCTTAAAGGGACACACCACTCATCAAGGGTGCTCATGATCCCCTAGGGACACACCACACATTTAGGGGTGCTCTTGATCCCAATTTCATAGAGTATCCTTTTTCAAGCATATTATCAAACACATCATGTTCATGTCATAAGGGTGCCCCATGGGCTATAAGGCATGCTTTTATACCTAACAAGATAGGTCACATAAATTATACACACATCATATAAGTAGTAGCATGCTTCATGATTCATTAGATACTTCCAACCCTAGAACTAGGTTGCCGAAAGTTATATAAGGAAATTTTCCCTTTTTTTTCATCCAATTAAGCATACATTCATCACATATATATCCATATCATGCTATTCTATTAACATGGCATACATTAGAGGTAAATGACCT